>LNAC01000171.1:250136-428724 GCA_002007465.1 Ailurus styani | reverse complement strand
CACCTAGCCCCCCTGACCCCCCCCCCACTGGACTCCAATACCCGGTCTATCCCCGTGTAGACGGCTGCCTCGTATATAACATTCCACCATTAGTATTTCCTCTGGTCATAAGGGTCGGTCCAGTTCACCACCTTCCCACATCACCGTACTCAGAGGCACCCAGCGTAACACTTCTCCCATATTTCCGCCTGCGCCCTGCGCTCCCCCTGGGGGGACAACCCTAACGTGCTCCCTACACAACCACCGCTCACCCACACTCAGTCCCCAGAGCCCACCCCCATCCCCGGCTCCAGGGCAGGACACGTGGCCCAGGCCTGGCCAATGAGAGCGCAGCGTCGCCCTCGCCCCCCGTGATTGGCTAGGGACGGCCACGTGACTCCAGCGGCTGCCACTGACACTGAATTCCGGGACTTCCACCACGTGTTAATTAGCAAGGAGGTGCTGTTCTTCTGCTGGGGATGCCAAGCTAAGTAGATGAACGCCTGGAGCTGACAGCCATCTTCCCGCAGCGTGGGAACAGCCCGCCTTGAGAATCAAGCCAGCACCGAGGGTGGCAGAGCTCCGAGACGGCTCCGATGATGCCACTCGAGCACCTGCATCCATATTTACCTGAAGGGAGGCCACTCCTGAAATTGTCAGTGCTCCAAGCCAATGAACTCCCTTTTGTGCTTAAGTCAGCTGGACTTGAATTTGTCGCTTGCTACTAAAACTGCTCTGATTCACAGAGCAAGCGTGAGTCAGTAGCTGGTTAGTCGAGACGTGAGGCGGCAGCAGGGGGGTGGGGTGGGGCAGAGAGGAGGACCACCTTTTCTCCCCGGTCTAAACTGCTGAGGTGAGAGCCCGTACTACACCCCCCACCCCCACGATCCTTCGCCACATGGTTTGTGGCACAGGGGGGCAACATTCTCCACTAGAAAGGGGAAAAGGCAGGCAAAACTCCAAGGCAGACTAGACCAGAAGTCAACTGGGGCTTTGACCAGGAAAACTAGCAACTTCCCAGATGGAGGGGTCCCTGAGCTGCTCTCTGCTGGGCTACCCGGCCTCTTTGAGGGCTCTGTTTCCCCTCACCCCTCTCAGGGTTTCAGGCAGCCTTGAAATCTTTCAAGGCAAAAAATAAATCCGACGCACCAGTCATATCTTGAGAGGAAAAAGACTTCCTCAGCCTTCTTTAAGGTGCAAAACATTTCCAGCGTGCAGAACGCCTCCCACTTGCCATCCGCTCCCAGGCTCGTATGAGGCATGCATTCTGGATGCTCTGTACACTCAAAATGGTACCTGAGGGCCAGCTGGGGCCTGTTCCAGCTCTCCCCAACCGGCAAGTACTCACCTGAGCCCACAGAAGCAAACGACTCCAGCAAAATGGCCATGTGGGGCCACAGCCCAGCTCCCCAGAGCCACGCTTTGGAGCAGAAATGCAGCTGGGGGTGGGAGGCACCAGAAAAGGCCTTGTCAGCATGACAGGTGTCAACTTCTCAGAGTGACAGCCTCTAGCTCTCCCTGGATCTCTGATTCTAGGTAGACAGTTGTCTCCCTGGAGTAGGACCTGGCTGTTTCGGGGTTGGGCTGGGCTTTGCAAGGTTCTGGACTCCCCTGCATCTGAGCTGCATCTGAGGCTCAAGAAATGGTCTCAGGAAGACATGAGGAGAAGCCCTGTGCTGCAGCTGCCAGAAGAGGGGTTTTCAAGAACTCAGCCCCAGGTCTGAGCAGCACCCTGCTGTTCAGCTCATTCTTCCTGCCGTGGACTTCTCTATGCTGGAGACGCCTAAGTCACCACCTCTGGTACACGCCTGTCCCTCCCTTCTGAGCTCCAGACCCATCAGGCCAACCTCCAGCTGGACATCTGGGCCGAGATATCCAACAGGCACCCCAAACTCCACACCTCTCAAACAACTTCTGACTCCAGCACCAGGAGCTCCTTCTCCTCCTCCTCCCCCCTTCACTGCTCCTCAGTCAAGGAGGCCTCTAATCCCCTCACCAGATGGGAGGTATTTCCCTGATTCCCTCTCCCCACTGCCGCACTCCCCCTCCCCCACTGAAAATTAGCTACCAATTCTTGTTTATTCTCCCTCCTAAATCTCTCACCCCACTGGGACTTGCCAGCCCAGCCTCTTCTTGCCTGGATTATTTCAACAGACTTCTAACAGGTTTCGCTGCCTGTGCTCCGGCTTGCTGCTGACAATTCCCCACTCAGTGGTCAGCCGGGTTGTTCTGAACACATGCAGTCCTGTCCCTACCCTGCTCCAACCCCTGCAGCGGTAATCCTCTGCCAGCCCAGCAAGTCTCCTTTCCTTACAAAACCTCCCCCCAATCTGATTTCCAGCCTAGCAAAGAGAAAGTATTCAAATGTTTCCTCTAAACCAGGCAAACTTTTTCAGTAAAGGGCCAGATAGTAAATATTTTAGGCTTTGTGGGCCATATGGTCTCTGTCGCAACTACTCAACCGCGCCGTTGTAGTGCGAAAGCAGCTGAAGACATTATGTAAATGAATGGCTGAGGCCATGTGCCAATAAAACTTTATTTGCAGAAACAGGTGGTGGGCCAGATTTGACCTACAGGCCAGTGTGTTAATCCCTGCTCTAAAAGAATGAGCTAATCACTTGCCATCTCCACACTTCAGTTGCCTCGCGTGTAGAAAATGGGGATGGGGTGCCTGGGTGGCTCAGTCGTTAAGTGTCTGCCTTCGGCTCAGGTCATGATCCCACTGTCCTGGGATCGAGCCCCACACTGGGGTCCCTGCTTGGCAGGAAGCCTGCTTCTCCCTCTCCCACTCCCCCTGCTTGTGTTCCCTCTTTTTTTTTTTTTTTTAAAGATTTTATTTATTTATTTGACAAAGAGGGAGAGATTACAAGTAGGCAGAGAGGCAGGCAGAGAGAAAGGAGGAAGCAGGCTCCCTACTGAGCAGAGAGCCCGATATGGGCCTCGATCCCAGGGCCCTGAGATCATGACCTGAGCCGAAGGCAGAGGCTTTAACCCACTGAGCCACCCAGGCGCCCTTGTGTTCCCTCTTTAACTGGATCTCTGTCAGATAAATAAAATTTAAAAAAAGAAAGAAAAGAAAGAAAGAGAAGAAAAGAAAATGGGGATAATACCCATATTGAAGGGTTGGTGGAGGATTTGAAATAACCTGTCAAGTTCCCGGCACAGAGTCTAACATATAGTAGGTGCTCAGTCAGTGATCATTAAGTCTATTACCATCACTCTCTTTTTCTGCATGTTTAAGAATCCACCAGCCCTGACTCCACAGCAAGGTTTATAAGGATACAAACCCTCCTCTTCTGCAGACTGAGGCTGCACCATGCCTTTACAGAGATGCCAGGAAACCAAACGGCTGAGCACCTACTATGTGCCAGGCACTGGGCTTCACACTGCAGTGATCAAAATAAATATTAAGGCAATATTCACCCCCTGAGGCCAAGTCTTAGAAGGCTAAAGAAGCTGGGGGGTAGGGGCAGAACTACAAGAAATTATTTGTTCAATCTGACCGCATGTCAGATTACATGCCAGGCGTCTTACAGGCTCTAGGGTTGCCCACATGTATAACAAACAAGCTCCACCTTTAAAAAAAAGGCATCACCTAGAGAAACTACTTTCTCTCAAGTACTAATTTCCTCCCTGTCCTCGATGCTACATTTCCTCCTCAGGGAAGACAGAGGCTCAATTCACCCTGGGTCCTTCCAGAGCTCTCTAGGCAGGCCTGCATCCCCTCATCTCCTTGATGGGACCTGGGGATCTGACACTGAATGGAAAGATAAGGGATAAGGGGTGGGGAGACGCCAGAGGTCCCCCTCAGCCCTGTGCCTCATCCATATTCCAAGCCGCACACGAATAAAATTCCCACCTGTCATCTGGGCTGTGAGCTCCTCAAAGCCAGGCCCTGTCTCTCATGTGTCCCTGTATTCCCAGCCCAGGGTCTGATGAGGGGCAGGTGTTTCAGAGTGAGCTGGGAGAACGTGCGGACCTCTTTGTGTCCACTCTTCCTATCACTGCTGTGTGCAGCCGACAGCTCTTGGTTTTGTCCCCAGCATCCCGGGCCTTCTGGCAATAGCGCCCCAGTGTCTCAGGGACTGACGATGGGCCTGCACCAAAGGGGCGAAGCACGCACCTGAAGCCTAAACTAATCAAAGCATAACACCTCCGAGCCGCAGGCACTAGCTACGGGACAGACGCTAGGGCCCATGAGGTCAGAGCCCCTAGACCCTTCCCACCTCCTGTGAACCCACGAGGAGTACTGTTCGCTGTCACCATCTTGCTCCCAGGCAGAGCAGGAGACTGAAGCCAGCGCAGAGGAAGGCAGATCTCAGGGATGGGCAGCAGCTAGGATTCTACTCACATTTACATTCCTGAGGATCAATCTGCCCCTGGGTTGTTCTTTCGCACGAAACAATAAATTTCCCCTCCCTCTCTCGGTCTCTTTTGCTTCAGCCATTTTGCAAACAATTTTCTGTCCCATTTGAACCAAAAGTGTTCTAACAGACACCTTGTTCGGGGCCTGTCTCCTACTTTCAATAATAATTCCACCTTACCTTTTAAAGAGAAGCCCTCCTCTCTCTTCCGTGAATCTTTCCCCACAGCCCAGCTGGTTCCTATGCGTTTGTCATTCATTCACAACAGCATTATACGGTCACTTCAAGGAGGATTTACTATGACAACGTTGACAGCCTGTAGGACTAGCAATGGGATTTGGTCACAGCTTGTCTCACATCTTATTTAGATTCAAAACCATGTGTCTCATTTTTCAAAGAGACTACAAGTTCCACGGGGTAAGTCATGTCCGATGGATTCAACAGACAATGATGAAGTGCCTGAGGTGTCCTCGACACTGGCGAGAAGCTGTGAACGCGGAAAATAATAGAGGTTCCTGTCTTCTCCAAGGCAGACATGAAAGCGGATCATTGCTTCTATAAATGCGCAGCGCAGATAGATGTTTCTAGACGTGAATAACGGAGAAAGGCAACTTGAACTGGCTGGTGCAGTCGAGGGGGTCTGTCTCATGCGAACAGAAAGTTCAAGTAAGCTCAGGCTTCCAGGTAGAGGATCCAGAGGCTTCACAACGCACCTGGCGCAGGGGTTTTCCCCTTCCCAGCTCTGCTCTCAGCAATACGCCCGCAGCCCCGCGCGTCCACCCTCCCATGCGCACGTTCCCCTGGTCCGCGTGAGCGCAGAGCCCAGGGAGACGCACCCTGATTGGACCCCCTGAGTCACATGCTTGCCTGCGAACCAATGACTGATCGTGTGGAAATGGCTGCGGCTCCCTGTTAGCCAATCACGGCCCACTGCTGGAGCAAGGGGGTGGAGTCATCTTTCCCCAAAGGGTGGGCTGCGTGGAGGTGGGGCACACGAGCCTGAAGGAGATTCTAGAAGCTTGAGGAAGGCCGAGGGGGAGGGATGGTGGTGGCAGACACCCACCTGCTGCTCTTAGAGATGGGCGTGGGCGCAGGCTCCTCGGAGCTAATGCAGAAGCCCTTCCTCCTGCCTGCATCCTTGGGCTGCGCTACCTGGGCTCCGTGTGACTTAATGGTTCCAGTAGCTTCAGCAGCAGCACCTAGTGTGTGTGAGGTGCTTCGTAGCGCCAGATGCTCCAGTGCCCCACATGTGTCATCCACGGTCTCATTTAACCACAGTGTTAGGAACATGGTTATTTTCATTTTGCAGATTAGGACACTGGGGCTTGGAGAGGCAGATCAACCTGGCTGGCGTTGTTGGCTTGAACTGAAGAGTCAAGGGGGCGACCGGTCGTCCTCAGATTCCTAATGTTGGGAAAGTACTAGTCAAATCCTTGTGTTCGGCTGGGTGGGTGGGGCTCCAAGGTAGACAGAAAACAGAAGCCACCTCCGCTGAGCATCATCTTTGCCCTTGAAACAATCCCGTGTGCTTTGCAAGGGTTCCCTCCAGCGTTCTTGGTAAATTCCTGAATTAGCAACCCCTGCTGCCCGATCTAATTTCCCTCTAAACTGCAGGAAAATGTAATGGAAGTGTCCCCTTCCGATCTTACAATGCTCTCGATCAGTATGAATTCTATAAAAACAAGTTCAACATCACATTACATTGTATTATTAGCAGGGTAACAGTAACCATTACTTCTTAGAATTCACAAAATCAACATCAGTTGTTGACTTTCTCCAGCGGGTTGGGAAGGGCATGTTTCAGAAATTGTACCACTTCAGGACAGGTGTGGTGTGTGCTGGGCAGGGCAGGCCGAGAAGCAGGGCCAGACCATGGCAATGACTCAGCTGGGCCTGAAGTATCTCTCCGGTTGGCCTCCTGGCCTTCTACTAACTTGTTCTCCTCTCTGCTATCTGCACCTGTCAAGTTGGCTAGAGGCACAGGTTTGCCACTCCAGGTTTGGATAAATACTCAGCTTCTCTTCTTCACTGGGTCGGTACCTTCTCCTCTCAGGGCAAGGATTCCAAGGAGGCCCCATCCCCCGGTAAGTCCCCTTCTCTGATGGGTGGACGCCAGGGTGGGGGCAAAGGAATATGTGGGGAAGAGAATGAGGGAGAAGTTACATGGGTCTGTCTCCACCTAACAGAACAGGGCACATTGCATTGAAAACTCATCAAAGCCCAGAGCCTGGAAGTTTCCACTTGGCCTCCCCTTTCTTGACCTGGTAAGTGAGTTGCTTTGGCTTCTCCTGGAGGCAACCTACTCCAGTTCCACTGACCTGGAGCCCTGCATCAGCCTTGGCTCCTGGAACTTTTGATGTCCTTCTCAGGCCAGCTTTCCTCCATTAAGATTCACCTCCAATTCAGCTCTGCTCTGCAGGGGTCACCAGGGAGAAGACGCTCAGCAAAGGTGATTGAGACACACAGGAGGAACATGCCTTCGGAGACTGGAATCAATCAGGGGGCCCCCAGGAGCAGTGTGGCTTTAAACGTGCTCCTTAATACTCCTGCATTTCAGCCCCAAACTGGAAACAAAGTGGCAGCGCCCACTCCCCTGGAGGTGCCCCTTCCTGATGTGGACAATCAGGTGTCCTTGGTCTTAGGTGAAGGGATAGAAAACCTCAAACTGTGGGGGCGCCTGGGTGGCTTAGTCAGTTAAGCGTCTGCCTTTGGCTTGGGTCACGATCCCAGGGTCCTCTCTGCTTGGCGGGGAGCCTGCTTCTCCCTCTCCCCCTGCCTGTGTTTTCTCTCTCCCCACCAAATAAATAAATAAAGTCTTTTAAAAAAGGGAAACCTTAAACTTCCTTCCAAACAGACTTGCATCCCTGACTCCCTTCCACCCCTGAATTCTGGGGCTGCCATAGGTCCACTTTATAAAGATATTATGAAGACTTAATGAGCACATAAAATGCTTACTGCAGAGTCTGGCCCTGAAAAGCACCCAACACATGGCCATGATTATTATGAGCCAATGTTCAATTTTCAGTATCTCTGTGCCTCAGTTTCCTTATCTGTAAAATGGAGATAACAGTTATCAGAAGGTCTCATAAAGTGAGGTGTAAATGAGCTGTTAACTCAGGGCCAGGCCCACAGAAAAAAACTCAGTAGATGTTGGCTATTAAATAATTAGAAATTAAAATAAATAATTGAGAGGCAGTGGGGCATGGTGAAAGCATAGTCTCCTTCCAGCTTTTACCACTTACTAGCTCTTCGTAGAGAAGTTCTCCACCTCTCTGAGCCTCAGTTTCTTCTCCTCCAACTGGGGAGAATGATCGGACAGCTCCCTAGGGTTTGCTGGGAGGGTTCTTTCTCACTGTGCACACGCGGTTATCGTAGGAGGCCAGGCTGCTCTGAAAGCAGGCCTTTCAAAGGAGAGCATCTGAGAAGGTGGGGTTCAGGAGGGTTCCCACCATTCCCTGATGAGAGTGTCTCATGGTGTCCATACTGAGCACCAACAGTGTGGTTTCTGCTGAACACCTGCTTCCCTCCGTGAGATCCCTCCTGTGCCTGGCACATGCCGGGCAGGGAGTGCCTGGGTGGCCATCCCCCAATGAAGACCTCAGGCACTTGGTACTTGTTCCATGATTAGTCTTCAGAAATGGAAGCTAGAGTTTCCATCATAGTCATGGGCTCAATGTCCTTATAAGAATCAAATCAGAGAGACCCTTTTTCCCTAAAAGTAACTTTTTTTTCCCCTAAGGATTCAAAATATATATACTTGCATGGACCAAGAATCTAAGGGTAGTGAGGACACAAATATGAACTCATGAGGGTATTCGTGGCCTCTTTTACCTTAAACCCTAAAGAAAATTCTGTCAGCTTTGTCTTTGCTCTCTTCCTCCCCACTCTGGGAAGGAATCTTCTCTGATTGGCTACTGCACCTTTTCTTAATTGAATGCAATAATCAATAAGGGAGGGATGCCTGGGTGGCTCAGTCAGTTAAGCATCTGCCTTCAGCGCAGGTCATGGTCCCAGGGTCCTGGGACTGAGCCCCACGCCGGGCTCTCTGCTTAGCAGGGAATCTGCTTCTCTCTCTGCCTGCCGCTCCCCCTGCTTGTGCACCCTCTCTGACAAATAAATAAGTGAAATCTTTAAAATAAAATAATAAGGGAGCTAAGTTGAGGAAGGGCTATTGGGGGCTCTGGTGGGAGCTGCGAGAACATAAGTTGGCCACTTCTAACAGACTTGGGAAATAAGGGAAGGATCAAAATTGAAGAGCCCAAGAAGGTTGCATTAGACAGAGTTTTTTGGTTTGTTTCACTTTGTTTAAATGTGGGAGATAAAGAGGAGAAAATAGCTTCACAGCAGCTGTTGTATATTGTAGAAAGAAGGATTGTAAAAAGAAGTTTTGATACGTATTATCCACAGGTCCCTTCTTTGGTATGCTATTCAAAAGGCTCCAATATATATTCAGATGACTCTTAGTGAATTTGGGGTTGCTACACTCTTTTTTTGTTTTTACATGGACTATCTGCCGTGCTGGACCTCAGTGCAGCTAGGTTTATGTGGGTTACATAAACCATAGTTAGTCCACAGCCAACCGCCACATTCTCTCTCTCTGTCACACACACACATGGTCTAGTCTATTTCAGAATCTGCCAAATGATAATCACTACCGCTAATCTTCCCTCCTTAGGCAGATTTACTCCTCACCTGCCCCATTTCAAAGTTTTTCTCCCCTGTGACTCTTACAATTTATAGTTACTCATGCAGAATCTTCAGGGTCCTGAGCAAAAAAGAAAAAAAGACAGGGGTGGCTGGAGGCATGAAGTACCACTCATACCTACACTCGGATACCTGGGCTGGTTCAGTGATGGACCCGAGTGCACACCATCACAACCCCTTGCCTGAGCCCAGAAAGGGTCCCACTGTCTACATTCTTTTAGGTCCCAATCTCTGACAGTTTAGGCTCCTTAGGCTTCTGCATTTCAAAACAGTAGTTATATATGCAAGACACAAGATCAAAATTCCTTCAGGGAAGAGGACTTCAACAAACTCTTAGTGGTTTAACGTCTCACAGTAGATTCTGGAATTAAAGACAAATTAGTAACATATGCAGAACATGGGCCCCTGAAGACTCCCGAGTTTAGAAAAGAAAAGGAGAACCAAACTCTTCAAAGGAGATAAGATTTATACCAATATAAAAGGTACACATGTTATTGGAACAGACACCTCGCAGTGCTACCCCAAACGGCTGTAAACATAGGAAAAGGGGCTGAGCTTCATTACCTCTCAGGGAAAGGCAAATTGAGACCATAAAGCAATACCAGGACACACCCACCAGAAAGGTTCATGTGAAAATACCAAGCGTTGGCAGAGAGGTCGAGCAACTGAAAAGCCCAGGCATTGCTGTTTGCGGACAGGCGGATAATAAACTGGGGACAACCATTTTGCAAAGCTACGGGGCTGAACATATGCATAACTTTCAATCTTGTAATTCCACTCCTTGGAACATACCTAACAGAAATGCAAACATCTGTTCACCAAACACATGTATGAGAATGTTCATTGCAGTGCTATACATAAAATAGTCTCAAACTGCAACCTACCCAAAAGCTCCTCAACAGAACAGATCAATAAAATGTGGGATATTCACACATTGGAATGTTCTATAGCAGGGTTCGGAAAACTATGGTTCTGTGTGTTTATAATCCAGGCTGCCGTTTTTGTAAATAAAGTTTTATTAGAACACAGCCGTGCATTGGTTTAAATACTGTCTACGGCAGCTTTCACACAATGACAGTAGTGTTGAGTCATTGTGCTTAGAGCTCAAATGAGCTAGAGGCTCAAAGAAGCCTCATGTATTTACTATCTCTGGCCCTTTCTAGAAAAAGTTTGCTGAGCCCTGCCCAACAGCATTGAGAGGAAACAACGCATACATACATACAGTAATACGGATGTACCTCACAATGTCGAATTAAAGAAGCCAGTGACAAGGGAGGACAGATGCAATCCTATTTTTATAAATTTGAAAGTAGGCAAAACTAAGCCATGAAGCAGATAGGAGAAGTCAGGAGAAAACTTATCTTTGGGACACAAAGAGACAGGAAGGGCTAGAAAACTTTACGGGTACTGACTGTGCTCTGTTTCTGGATCCATACGCAGGTGACATGGACGTGTCCCTCTGGGGGACATTCGTCCAGGTGTGCAGGTGTATGTGCACCTTTCTCCCTGTGATGTTTCAGTGGAACATTTTTTACAAACATCACCGGAGCTCCCTGCACCCCTCATAAAACTTCAAGCCCTTTGCCCTGCTCTCTCTTGTGTATTTGCCTTCCCACAGGTGGATGGTTCCCGGAAAGCACTCCTTTTGCTCTCTTTGATAGAATAACATACACACACCCTTCAAAACTCAGTTGAGGGGCCCCCTCCTCCTGGAGGCTTTCCTCCTGGGTTCCAGCACTCACAGACCATCCAGGGAAGGAGGGAGGGAGAGAGAGAGAGCCCAGAGGGTGGCACTGGATTTGTGGGTAATTTGGGAGGTGGCATCTGTAGGCAATCTTAAGTTATTTTTGGAGAATGAAAGAAGTGGGACTGGTTGAATCCCGAGTGTTGGTCACATGAGCGGTCAGATTGGCAACTCTAAAGATCAGTAGTTTGTAGTTTAGACCAGTGCAAGCTCAGCCCATCTAGATTTAGGGGGAGAGGGGTTTGGTTTGAAGAACATGGGACATGCTTGGAAGAAAGATCTGGTTAGCAGTCAGGAGACAGTGAAATTCAAGTAAGTATGAGGACAACCCTAATTGGCTTAAAAAAGAAAAAAAGAAAAGTGAAGAATTTATTGTCTTCATAACTGGGAAACCTAGGGTGGGAAGGGATGGTTTCAGGTAGGGTTGGATCCAGCATTATAAATGATGTCATCAAGAATCTGCCTCCTCTCCCTCTCTCTTTTGGCTCTTCCTTTCTCCCCGCTCCCACCTCCTGGGTTTCATATTCTGACAGATTGTCTTCCTGTGTCTTCCTGCAACCCCAGCTGCTCCATATACATGTCTTTAAGTCCAACAGAAAGAACCAGTTTCTCATTCTCAATAATTCAAGAGTGGTGGCAGGACCAAGTCTCCTTTGCCTTGTTTGGGGGACATGCTAACTAACCCCTGGCTGAATCCTTGTAATCTGGGGATGGAATGCGGAAGTCAGGAATTCCCCTTGCAGCTGGGGATGAGAAGAGTCAGTGCCAGCCAAACCTGGCATGGCCTGAGGGTGGGGGAGGGATTGGCCCCCACAAAGCAAAACAGAGGCACTGTTACCAGTGGGGGCGGATGGGAGGCTGAGCAATTCAGAACCATAGCCACACCCTGCAACTACTTAATAATCGTGACCTGAGTGAGGTTTCCTGATGTGTACAGGGTGTGGCTGTCCTCACTACACAGG
The DNA here is from genome assembly GCA_002007465.1 of Ailurus styani. Classification (NCBI taxonomy): domain Eukaryota; kingdom Metazoa; phylum Chordata; class Mammalia; order Carnivora; family Ailuridae; genus Ailurus; species Ailurus styani. Next base: position 416,971 of record LNAC01000171.1, on the reverse strand, counting down.
GACATCTTGAGGATCATAGGTATCACCTTGGGGCCAAGCACCTGGCACTGAGTGCATGCCTGATAAATGGAGAACCCCTCTATACTGTCCTGTCCTCGCGTCATTGCCGGGGGTCAGCAATGAGGGTCAGGAGCACAGGCCCCCATGCACGGCGGAGCTGCTGGCTGGGTGTGGGGCCCTGTCAATCACAGCCACTTGACCTGAGAGGAGAATCACGATGCTTTCCTTAATCAGACAATTGAAACAAACAAGAATCAAGGCTCAGATGAATTCAGCATAAAAGTAGAACACATTTTGTGATTTGCAAGCTAAATGTGGCTTCAGACCACATCTTTGCTCCAGTTTAAAAGTCACATCCTCCCGGGGTGAGGTGGGAAGGGACAGCATTAGGGGGCAGAAGACCTGGCTTTACACTGTGGTTCTGACACTGCCACTGACTAATGACTGTGGCCTCGAGCAGAATGCCGAACCACTACGGGCCTCAGCTTTCTCGTCTGTAAAATGGAATCAATGTCGTGAAGACTGCAGGCATGACTGAGTAATCAGAGTTCAGGTGCAGAACCATTCTATCTATTTCAGAGAAATGCAGGGGGCATTGGGGACCCACAAAAACCACCAGGAGGTCATGCAGAGCTGTCCTGGGCTGGGTCTCCACAGAAAACACGGCAGGACCGGCCCATTGAGGGAGCTGGCCCATCTGCCTCCATCAGGAGAGTGGAGAGCTGGAGGCTGCCCCGGATCTGCCAGCTTCACGAACACACAGCAAAGGCCAGAAACCCGGAGGCAAGAGGCCTTCACCGAAGGATCACGAAGGCATCTGGCCCATCTCTTGGACCGGTCCTAACAAACAGTCAATCATCTAACCTCTCCGTGAAGCCCTCCTGGCTCCCGACATCAGGCAGGGCGAGAAGGAGGCTGGGAGGCCTGCTGGTTATTAAGGATCATCCCCGAGCCCCAAACCTTCCCCCCCTGTGCTCTGCCTCACGACGCTGGGCTGGGACTCTGGAAACCACCTTTCCTCTCTGCCAGCTGCGCGGGGCCGAAGGATGGGGACACATGCTCTCTCGGGCTCTCTCCGTCTGTTGGTCCATCCAGCGCCAGCTTCCTGAAGCTCTCAGCCTCTAGCCGGCATGTCTGACCACAGCAGGGGCTGTTTTTCCAGGGGGCCCAGAGCCAGCCTCCCTGGGCTTCCCAGCTACTGGTGACCCACTTCGGACCTTTCTCCAAGCTTCCAAGTCTCAGCAGGTCCAGCCCTCCCTGGATCCCCCAGCCCTGGCGTGGCAGAAGCTCCCAGAACGCGCTGCCCCCACGGTGCCTTCCTAGGCTCAGGCTGCCTCTGCAGTCCCCACACCCAGGCAGCCCTCCTTTACACGCCCTCTCGGAAAGCAGCTGCTCTGCTTTCTGTCTCCCGATGGGGCGCTGAGCGACGTGCATGGCCTTCAGTGCCCACCTCGCCCTTCAGGGGCTGGGGGACCCGCAGCAAGTGGCTTAATCCTTTTCAGCCACCATATCTTCATCTCTGCAGGAGGACAAAAATAGCCTGTCTCCACAGAGTCAGGCGACCAGTCCTCATGTCCACGTGTGTAAAGGACTTAATCCAGCGACCGACGAACGCGGGGCTCCCCACAGATGTCTGCGGTGGGTCCTGCAAACCAGGCCGACCCGGGAGACACTCTTCCCACGGGTGTAAGGAGTTCTGGAAAGACACCTGGACCCCCTGGGAGGACCCCTCATGCAGACGCTGCTGGGTGCGCCCAGGACCGCCAGGTCCGCCCTCCCGCCTCCCCAGTGCTCCCCAGAAGAGCAGAGACGACAGGTGCTCCGCTTCGGGGCTCTGGCACGTGACCCGCCCTGGCCAGTGGAAAGCGAGGGGGTCCTTCCCTCACTGAAGACAGAGTAAGGGCGCCTAGGTGGCTCAGTGGGTTAAAGCCTCTGCTTTCGGCTCAGGTCATGATCTCAGGGTCCTGGGATCGAGGCCCGCATCGGGCTCTCTGCTCAGCAGGGAGCCTGCTTCCCCCTCTCTCTCTGCCTGCCTCTCTGCCTCCTTGTGATCTCTCTCCCTCTGTGAAATAAATTAAAAAATCTTTAAAAAAAAAGAAAACAGGTATTCTTAAAGTATCAATACCTGATTTCTTTTGACCAAAAAATATCACATTTTGGAATTTTGAACAACATTAAAGGAAGGTAAGAACTTTAAGGGAGATTGGCATAAAGGGTTGAAAATAATGTTGATGTAACAAATCAGATTTTTTTCAACTTTTTAAAAAGTAGACTAGTGGGGTGCCTAAGTGATTCAGTTAGATAAGCATCTGGNAAAAAAAAAAAAAACTGAAGACAGAGTAAGCTGCAGTGAGAGAAGAGTTTCATTCCTGCTTTGGACCAGTGCTTCTCGCCCCGGGGGTGACTGTGTCCCACAGAGGACGTAGGGCCATGTCTGGCGACATTTTTGGTGGTTGCAGCTTAGTGGTGGGGGCAGTTGGTGGCCTCCGGTGGGCAGAGGCCAGGTGGGGGGCTGCTGTTAGACATCCTACGGGGACACCACGGCCCCCCAGCAGAGAATGAGCCGCTCCCGATGTTCAGAGTGCCGAGGCGGATGCAACCATGTGAACAGATGGCATTTGGGGCTGTGGAACCATGGGGAGAGGTCTAGAGAGGTCTAGAGAGTCACAGAGTTGACCGGGGCCCTGACACAAGTGGCTGCTGATATAATCTGGGGAGTGCTTCTTCAAACTTCTGGTTAAGTAACACGAATGCCTCTTTTTGTAAGTTGTTCTTCATCAGAGGCTCTGTTATTTACAGTCCCAATATTGTGAGGTCCCTGTTTTAGCCCAAGTGCACAAATCCCCACGGACAGGCACTGCTTCGCATTCACTGAGCCCTCACCATGAACCGTTGATGGAGGTAGGGAAACTGAGCCTCGGCATCATGCTGGGTAACTTGCTGGGACAGAGGAAAAGGGTGCGGGGTGCTCCTATCTGTGTAGCACTGTGTCATTACGCAATGTTTCAGACATAAAGTACAGACCACGATCTAATGAACACCCATGGATACTCCATCCAGATTTAGCAAGTGTTAAAATCTGCTAAAGGGGCTTCACATGCTGAATACTACGGCCAACTACTTGTCTCCCAGTATTTGTACTCCTCTTCACTTTAGAAATTGAACCCTCATGTTCTTGCTGGGAAGACGAGTGTTGGAATAAGACTACAGTTCCCAGCCTCTCCTGCAGCTGAGTGTGGCCACGTACCTGAATACTGCCAATAATAAATGACAAGAAGTGATGTTTACAACATTTGGGTCATGTCCTTAAAAGAAGTACATGCCCTTTCTCCTTCACCACTGGCTCACACACAGGTGAAATGAAGACAGTTGGAGTGCAGATGTGATGGCAGGAGCTAGAGCAGCCATACTGGGCCATGAAATGGAAACTCTGTTTGGATGATGGAAGAACAAGAAAGAAGAGGCCTGGGTTTCAGATGATCATGAAGCTGCCCTATGAGCCCCATATGCTCAGACAGCCTGTTGCAGGAGAGAGAAAGAGAATCTTCTATTATGTTGTAGCCATTACCATTTTAGGACCCTGTTTCAGTAGCTCAACCACTTTCTGAAAGTATGCATGTTTCTAGTGTTTTCATATGAAGATTTCATCTGTTCCCCACCACCCGACAGGGTCTAGAACTAAGATAATTCATTCAGGTGTTCATTCATCCAATAATTATTTTGGGGTGTCTACCATGTGCCAGACACTACTTTGGATGTTGAGTATGGAGGGGTGCCTACATTTCTCCTACACTGGATCAGTCTCTAAGATCTTGACTTCATCCTCTTCCTATTACCTCTCCAGCCTGCTTCTTTCCATCTGTGATGCTACCTGTTTAGGTCAGGCCACTGTCCATTGCTGCTTAGTCGCTCACCCCAGCCTCTTGACCTATCTTCCTGCCCCCTACTCCCATCATTCCTTGCTCCAGATCTTCTCAGGGCTCCCCACTGCCAAAGAGCAAGAAGTTCAGGCTCCTGGAGGTTGACAAGGCCCCACCCACTCTAGCTGAAATTTCCTCTGTGAAACTCCACTCAGGTGCTCACACTGGTTACTCCCTGAGGCTCAGAGAAGTTACACAGACCAGCTTAGTATGAGTTTGAACTTGACCGAAGGTCTCCTGAGCCCAAGATACCAAGCTACTTTGAAGCCGGCTCAAAGTCTTAGAGTCACCCTGAAGCTTGGCAGGGATGGCAGGATTGAGATAGAATTCCACAAAGCAGGTCTGTAGATCTCCTGCACCAAGGTGCTGGTGGGGAGCATGTGAAAACCCTAACTTCTGTGGGGTGCCTGGGGGGCTCTGTTGGTTAAGCAACTCACTCTTGATTTTAGCTCAGGTCATGATCTCTGGGTCATGAGGTCGAGCCTTGCCACGCTGAGCATGGTGCCTACTTAAGGTTCTCTCTTTCCCTCCATCTCTCTCTGACCCTCTCCTCTCTCTAAAAAAGAAAATAAAGTCTTAAAAAAGCACCAAAAAATGAAAACCTAATTTCTCACTCACCCCAGAGCTACAGAAAGGAAGGCCGTGGGCTGAGGTCTCACTATGGGCATCTTCTATAAACTTTCCATGTGTCCCTAAGGCTTGAGAACCTCCTGGGGTCCTGAAAATCTGCCCTGAAAATTGCACTGCCGGTTCCTTCCTTCCTATTTCCCACGTCTCTCCCAGGCGCTCCCAGCACAGCCTGCGAGGAGGGGGTGAGGCTGTTGGTGACGGCAAGAGCTCTGCACATTCCTCACTTTGCTTTTTCAAGAAGATTAATTTAAAAAAAATTAAAAAAGAGGCATTCAAAAGCCTCAGATGCCTTTTTTTTACCTTGAAAATGTGATACTCTCAGCAGATACCGTACAAGGGAGTAAAAGGCTCACCCCTTCGTGACAGAGACGATTGGAAAGGGTTCTGGGGCCCACGCGTCCTAGAAGTTCAAGGAGGGGGGCCCCAAGTCCGAGGCAGGGACCAGCCCAGCTCCGCAGACCTGGGTTGCATCTTGACTCTTCCACTTCCTCTAGGCAGGGCCTTGGTCAAGTCTTTTCGAGTCACCTGTAAGACCCGGATAAGAACGGCCTCTTGGAGAAAAGATGACGCACCTATGGACGTGGGCTTGGCACAGACATGGGACCAGCATCGTGGCGATTAGTGCGCTCATTATTCTTAGCATTCAGCTCGACATAAGGTGGACTGTTAGGGATTCCTCGAAGCTCATCCAACCCTCCCAAAGTTAACCCCAAGTGGTAGTCGCCTCTGAAATCCTATTTTATTTCACAGTAGGTTAAATCCTCGTTGGCCTTTTAGTGTAGGCAGGTGATGTGTTGCTGTTAATGTCTATGATTTATCTTTCCTAACAAGTTCCTTCTGCCTGGAGACATTGCCCTTTCCTGCATTTTGGGGACATAAACTGTGCTTACTGCTTCCAGAGGAGAGCAGTCCACAGCAAACCCACAGCAGGACATTCCAACAGAGGAGGGACACCTTCCAAAACGGGTGATAACACTGGTCATGTCTTTCAAATGACAGGTGCCTCCAAAGATGGGTGCACCCTGGGGTGGAGGTGAGGACATCCCAAACAGCTGGTTTAAATCTAAAATGACCGTGGGGGAAAAACCTGGAAATGACCTCTCTGACTTGATTAAAATGTTCACCATTAGGCAGAATGAGAGGTCGAGTGCAGCTGCATGAGAAAAGCCTACTTTTTATTTTTATTTTTTGCAGGTCAGAATGTGTGGTTTGAAAAATCAGACCCTCTTCCGTGACATCCAAATTAATGCCAGGAGCTAAGACTTTCTTCTGCCCATGACCGGTGCTGTCCTGTGGCTGAGTCTCAACTTCTTTGCCTCTGTTTCCTCCCCAGCAAAAGCTTGGCTCACTGCTCCGCTGTGTATCAAGATTTACTGTGGGGCTCAAACGAGAGAGTGTGTGTGAAAACACTCTGAACACAGAAAGCTTCGGAGACGAGCATCACGGTGATGACGGTGACAAGTGTGATGACCCCATGGCAGTGCCGTGTGTTTAAAAAGCCGGGCAGGTGCAGGGTCTGCCTACAACACACTTAACATTTAAGCGCTCTGCAGAACAGCTGAACAGGTCAACTTAGTCCTAAAAGAGTCCCACCTCGTTGTAAAAATACAGCCGCAGGATGAAAGAAAAAGCAGGTTCTTGCTTGACTGACAAGTCTCATTTGAATGACAAAGCTTGAAACGATGTCAGTAAACCTTTGCAATCACATTTTGACATTTGGCTTTGACGGCTATAGGATATGAAACTCACGTAGAAAGTGAAAATGTGGCCTTGTCCCCAGGGCTCATGAGCTGCTTGGAGGTGCTGATGAGGGAGAACTTATCACTAACACGGGAAGGAGCCAACCCCGCCCCCCACCCGCCCCCAGAGTAGCTGCTCCTGAGGACCAGAGCTGAGCATCAGGGTTCTGGGACCCTCGAGTCAAAGGCCAGAATTCCTGCCTTTATTTGTTCGGCAAGCTGTCTGCTGTGTGGGATTTACTACGCCAGGCAGTGTGAACAGCAAAAACAGTAAAAGCCATGCCCCAACCTTTAAAAACCCGCAGTTCAAAGTCAAGCCTCGTGAGGATGTGGACCACCCTGAAATTCTCATCCATGGTCAGTGGAGTGAGAGCTGGTACAAATGCCTGGAAAAGCAATGTGTTGGAATCTTATAAAAGCTAAACAGAGGTGCATGCTATGACCTAGAAATTCACTTTTAGGTGTCTGCATGGTGGAAATGTGTACAGATAGCTCCCAGAAGACATACGCAAGGACAGTGCTAGCAGCACTATTCATTACGACCCCAGACTGGGGAGGGCCCTAAGAGCCACCCACAGCGAGCTAGGGGAACGGAGTCTGGCACAGCCACACGATGCAGTACTCAACGGCGGTGGTTCTCAACCAGGGGCGACTGTGCCCCAAGGGACATCTGGCAATGACTGGAGACACTTTTGACAGTCACGACCTGGGGTGCTACCGACACCTAGTGGGTAGAGGTCACAGAAGCTGCTAACTAGCCTACAGTGCACAGGACCACTCCCCCACAACCAAGATTTCCCCTCTCCCAAATGTCAGTGGTGCTGAGGTTGAGAAATCCTATTCCACAGCACGAGGAGGAAGGAACTGTGACCGCATGCCCTGGATAGAAATGCACAAACGTGACGTTGAGCAAAAAGAAGCCAGACACAGAATCGCCCACTTGCATGATTCCATTCATATAAAGCTCAAAATCAGGCCAAGTTAATCCCTGGTGCTGGAAGTCAGGAGCGTAGGGGAGAGGGGACGTGAGGGCAGTTCGGGGACAGGCAACAATCTGGTTCTCGAGCCAGGGATTAGTCTCCTGGCACTGGGTGTAAATTTGAACTGAAGAGTCAATATTTATATACTTTTCTTAATTTTTTTTAATAAAAAGTTTATTTTAAAAATCCTTGCCCTAGTATTTGGGCAAGTTGTATAATCTTTCCACACCTCCATTTACTCATCTGCAGAATGGGTCAATAACAATAGAATATACTCCAGGAGAAGTACTATGGGGATAGTTTGAGAACATGAGTCAAAGGAACCCCACGGTGCCTGGCACACAGTATGTGTGCAGTGAAAACTAAGAGATTAACTAACATCTGTGGAGCCCGTTTGTTGGAGTGAAGTTCTCTCAGAAAGTCAATATTTGGGGAAGAAAAGATCACCCACTGGTTGGCCCCAGACAGTTTTGGTGATGGCGCCCATTAGGTGATCACAGGTAAGTCTCTGAGCCTCTCTGGGCCCAAAAAGAGGCCTGCTTAGCATGAGCATCCTCTGATCTGCTCTCATTCTTGTTACAACAAACATCGTCGCTTTCCTCTACCCAGCTCCCGTTGTCCTTTGTCTGGTAATAACACCTCAATATTCCTCTGGGGAGTCATTCATCCCCCACTGCACATAGTCTTGGGGGGCTGTCAGTCTAGGTACCCGGCCCTGCCTTGGCCAAGGGGGGGGGCATGTGACCCAAGCGGGGCCAACCGGGCTCTCTCCTGGATGGCGCGACAAGCAGATGCTGGAGCTCGGTCATCCCTAGAGAGTGCTCCCTGGGAACGGCCAAGACTCTGCCCCAGAGGTCCCCAGAGCTCTCTGCTCCCCATCCTTCCCTGGGTCTGGCAGGTCCTCTGTGACCCCATGTTCTTTACAAAGTCCCTGCAATCGGACTGAATGTTTGTGTTTGCCCCCCCACACTGCGATTCATGCAATGAAACCTGACTCCCAATGTGAGGGTATGAGGAGGTGGGGCCCCTGGGAGGGGAGGAGGGGAGGGCATGGAGCTCTCATGAATGGGATGAGCACCCCTAATAAGAAGAGGCCCCAGAACACATTTTCTCTCTGCCAGGTGAGGGTACAGGGACAAGTGAGCCGGTGGCAGCCTGGAAAAGGCTCCGGCCAGATCCCAGCCCTGGGACACTGTGATCCCAGACTTACAGCCGTGTGAACCATGACAAATAAATGTCACGCAGTCGATGGTTCTTTGCTCTAGCGGCCCGAACCAAGTCCCTTATGGCTTAAACTCGCCAGAGCTTCTGTTGCTTACCACCCAAGAGACCAAGCTGCTACGTCCGGGCCCCTGTCGGGAATCACCTGCCCCAGCGGTTGAGCAGCTCCTGTTCTGAGGTGTGAACGTCCTCCTGTCACCCCAGACCTGCCCCTGGTCCCTCCTGGATCTTTTGTGATCCTGCAGCTAAAGGGCCAGTGCCCGGCACAGCTGGGGCCTCTGGGCCCTGCCCTGACCCCACAGGTGACTGTTGTTAAACCCTGAATGTGGCTCCTCCACAAACAACTCAGCAGGCGACCGTCACCTGCAAGCTTCTCCACCAGCCTCTGCTTCTCCGCCGGCCTCCGCTTCTCCGCCGGCCTCCGCTTCTCCGCCGGCCTCCGCTTCTCCGCCAGCCTCCGCTTCTCCACCAACCTCCGCTTCACCGACTATGAAATGAGCCAACCAAACGCACCGCCGGCCACCTTCTCAGGGTGACGCAGGTGACGGGGCCCCGGGAATGTGCAGAAACACTTCCCAGACACGGGGCATTCTTGTCAGTGCCTGAGATTGCGCAACACACAGGTGGCAAGACAAATTTCCCAGGAGGAAACACCATCGCAAAAAACACCACAAAACAAAACAAAACAAGCATTGCTAGGGGCTTGGAAAGGGACCCAGAAGTAATAATAATAATTTTAAAAAACAGCTTCCAAAAGGCAGAAACAAACAAAAAAAAGAAGCCCGACTGCATTTCTAGGCCAGAGTTGGTGCTGGGGGCATCCGCAGGGCGCTGACGTGGGCAGTCTGCCCGGCTCTGCTGGGTGCCCAGCCCAGCGGGCAGCGTCTCTCCCACTTCCCGTCCTGCAGGAACACTGGAGAGCCCTCAGAGGTGACCAAGGGACGGGTCTCTGTCACCCAGCAGGCTGGGCGACGAGGGAGGGGTTGAGAGGTGTGAGCTCCGGGAGGCAGAGCCTTCTGGCAGAATCCCAGGGCCCACAGGGCTGAGTGACCACACCCTCTCGCACCCAGTGCCCCTCCATCTTCCAGAGGGGGCCCACGTGGGCAGGAAAAGTCCCAGCTCCTCCTGGCTGCGTGTCCTTGGATGAAGCACGCAGGCTTCCTGCACCAGGTGTCTGGGGGCAGAGCCTCACACACAAAGCGGGTAGAAGGGCCCTGGTGTGCTCATGAACGCATTTGGTCCCCGTCACTATCTTCCTCTCACCCAACCCCTGCAGGGAGGCTGCAAGTCTCAGAGCTCGGCCAGAGTCGCAGGGCTGGGCAGTGGCAGAGTCAGGCCTCATGCGCAGCCCTCCGGGCTCCGGGGCCCAGCCTCTCAGCTCATAGGGCAGTAGGGTGTGGGGACGTCATCCGGTAGAGGGACGCCCTAGTGAAAGTCCTAACACAGGCTGCAGGTGGGAGCCTACCTTCCCCCTTCCCACAATCCTCCCTGAATCAGCAGCTCTGTTGTTCACAAAGCACCTGCCCTGGGCTTCTGGGTTTCTCTGGGACAAGGCAGACCCTTCCTGGACAGACTGCTCTGATCCAGGAAGAGACCGAAGACCCGTGGTGGGTGGAGGCCTGGAGTCTCCAGAGGCATGGCCTGGCAACGCTGCCCCCACCCCCAGGAAGGAAAGGTGTTGGCAGGATTGGCTGACTGATCCATTTCTTACCATTTTCAGCAAGGCCCTCGGACCAACCTTGGGCACCACGGTTCACTCTCATCAACCAGGGAAACACAAACTCAAAAGAAGCCAAACATGTCTACTTTCACCTGAAACCTCTAATTCGTAACCCTTAGAAGCTTTTTAAAAATGTTTAATAAGAAAAAAATTGGCATGACATAACTCAGGGGCCACCAATCGTCACCTCTCTCGAACAAGGCTATAACCTGCGTCTCTGACATGAGGGATTTATCTGACCAAGCCTCCACTTGCTTGCCTCTCCTATGACACAGGGATGCTCTGGCCAAGTTCAAGGTTAGAGAAAATGAGATGCAGTGAACATAAAGTGTTCAGTATAGAATAAGGCATTTTTGTCAGCACGCTTGGGCCGCTGGAACAGAGAGCCACAGACTGGTATCTTAAATGACAGAAACTCATTTCTCATACCTCTGGGCAGTGGGAGTCTGAGATCAACGTTCTGGCCAATTCAGATTCTGGGAAGACGTCTCCTCCTGGCTTACAGATGGCTGTCCTCTTGCTAGGACCACATGTGGCGTCAGAGAGACAGAGACAGAGAAAGAGACAGAGGTAGAGCTAGAGAGAGCTAGAGACAGACACAGATACAGAGACAGGAATTGTGTTCAGCAATCTCATAGAACCAAGAATCCCAGGTTGGAGGTCTGAGCTGCCAAGGCATCTAGGAGCCAGAGGAACAAGATTCCTGATGGTTTGGATGGTGAATTCTACAGAACATTTAAGGAAGAGTTCATTCCTGACTCACACAAGTTCTTCAAAGACATTAGACACATGGAGAGTTCCAAGCTTCCTGAATGAGGCTGAGAGGGGCCAGCTGTCGGGGGGGAGGGGGTCAGGGGGAACCAGGTGGAAGATGAGAGCACATGGGAACGGGTAAGGCAGAGGCTGAAATGCAGATACGAGGGCAGACAGGCAGCAAAGGGCTGACCTCCAGAGGCGGTCAGAATCAAGGTGAAGACTTTATAGGCTCAACGCTGTGGATGACGGGAGGTGATCTGGGCTCCTGGCTAAGGGAGTGATGGAGCCCACCTCAGGCACTCCACCCATCTGGTCGAGAAGGCTCTGTCCTAAGGAAGCCGCATCAGTGGCAGGTAACCAGAACACACTGTGCCTCAGAGAGAACCAGTCAGCTGCTCTCACCCAAGATCTGTACTAGGAGATACTGACCTCTATTAGGAGTGTTGAAGCTGTTTGCTTATTCATTCAGCAAATACTTACTGAGCACCTAGTATGTGCCAGACACTCTTCTAAGTGCCAGTTCACGGTGACGAATAAGACAGACCAGATCCTTGTCTCTACAGCTTACAGTGCAGAGGTGGTGGCTGATATATAAGCAGATAAAAAATAGACAAAAATCCTTCCCATCAGCAGTGACTGCTCTGAAGGGATGAAAACAATGATATAGGTGACCTGAGTGGTCACTTATAATCTGATGATCGGGACAATCCTCTCTGAAGAAAGGCTGTCTGAATTAAGACTTGGAAGAACAGAATGAGCCTGGCATGCAGACAGAGGAGGGAACAGTGTTCTAGGCAGAGGGGACAGCAAGGGCGAAGGCCCTGAGGTGGGAACCATCTTGGCATGGTCAACATTATGGAAGGAAGGGTAGTGTGGCTAGAGAGAGTGAACCAGAAGGAAGACAGCGGGGGGCTGTGGGGGCGGATCATGCCTGGCCATGCAGGCTGTGGGGAGCAGTCTGGGTTTATTCTAAGTGCTCTGAGAAGATTCTGGAGGGATTTAAGCCAGAGAATTCCATGAGCAGACTTGTACTTTAGAAGGCTAACTGGAGGCACACAGAGGAGAGGAAGAAGAGAAGCAGAGAATGTCCTGAAGATTAGAGATCTTTCACATCACTTCGGCTGGAAGACAGCAGAAAGCACACACACCACACTGGACAGTGTCTGCACCGAGAATCCAGGCTCTGGGGGCGGACAAGGGCAGTGCTTGGCCCCAAGGGTTATAGTGGTGACATTTCAGGCAGCAGTGCGACACCGACTTGGGAGCTCAAAGTGTTCTGGAACATTCCTTTACTGCCCTAGTCTAACTGACCACACATTCTTTGAAGCATTGGCCCAATCCTTAGACATCTACCAAATTTAGATTATTTAATACTCCCTTGAATTACAGAACAATAAAAAAGAACCCTCTTCCCACACTCCCAACTTTCGAGCAGGCTTCTCATTCATTCTTATTCCGCATGTTCTAGAAAAACTGGGCAGGTAGATCACTCAGAGTCCCACCAAACCCTTCAAGAAGATCCCAACATTGTAATGATGAGCTCCTCCCCGCTCCAGAGGAGGATGATGGGAAGGGGATGAAGGAGAAGCCACTGGATTTGCATCCGAGAGAGGCTATGTTATCTCCTGCCTGAAGTGTTTCGGGGCCCTCCCACCTCCCTGGTCCTCTGTTCCCATCCTCTCACAGCCAGAGGGACCCCGAGGAACCTGAGTCAGGTCACATTTCTCCTTGGTTCAGAGCCCTCCACTGGCTTCCAAGCACACTTGGAGTAAAACCCAGCTCCTCACCTTACCTGGCCTGGCCCTCCTGCCTCCCAAGGGCTCCCACAGAGCCCAGGAGAGATGAACTAGCAGTCGGGGGCTATCGGAGCTCTGGGCATTCTCTGGGCTCTCAGACACGTGAACAGTTCTGTATGCAAACAACCACAAACGAGATCAAAGCCATGCTGGCTGGCAGCTCCAGCAGAAATGGCAACCTACCCATGAGCTACACTGTTCTTATAAATCATGTGCTGGTTTGGGTCTACCTGTACTAGGCTGGGAACAGGATTCTAGAAGCGTGGTTTAGAGCAGAATCATGATTCAAGCACAACATAAAGTGCAGCGGTGCTCAATGAGGGGCATAAGAAATCAAGCAGAACAAAGTGTGGTGGGCACTCCAAGGCACATAAATAAATACACCTGCCATTGCTTCTTACTCCAGGATTTATAGTGAGGAAGCAAGAAAGCCGCCCAAAGTCAAACTTCCTACCAGCCAGACTAAATGGGCACCAGACGTGCTGCCTCCACCAGCCCCCTGGCCCGAGTGTCTGGCTCTGGCTTTCATGCAGGTAACACAAACACCCCAGACAAGCAACAAAGCTTCGAGACCAACAACTGTGACTACTTGGGGCAAAACAAGGATGTGCAACCTGGGTACGGGTTAGCTCAGAGAGAGCCAACAGGGTCAACTCGAATGACGAATGCATTCTTCTGGAAGCATCTATTATAAGACGACAAGATCTTCTCCCAAGGCTTAGGAAATGCCATTCTGATGAAGAAGTTGGCCTCAGGTATGGCAAGGGGTGCTGATCACGCCCAGCACATTACCTGTCCTTCCAGTCACTGAGCAAATACTGAACGCCTACCACGTGCTGGGCACAGGGGAAACCAGGTGACACAAAGGAACTAAGGGTCTGGTCTGCTGGAGCTTATCGTCGAAAGCCGTGCCGCCCAGGGTGGGGCCACAAGTCACACGTGGCTCTGAAGCCCTTCCAACGTGGCTGGGCCCAACTGAGATGTGCTATTAAGTGTAAAATATACACCACGTTTTGAAGACTTAGTACAAAAAAACCACCCATAAAACATATCATTAATAACACTTATATTGCTTATATGTTGAAATGATAATATTTTTAATATATTGGGTTAATCAAATACATTAGTGAGATTAATTCCACCCATTTTCTTTTTTTTCAGTGCGGCTCCTAGAAATTTTAAAATTATGTATATGGCTACATTTGCACCTGTACTGTATTTCCATTGGACAGTACTGATCCATTGGACAGTAGTTGACAGACCATAAAGAAGTAAGCAAATATTGTTTCAGGCGATCTTGGAAAGTGATGACTGCTCTGAAGAAGGCAGAGGAGGATATGGGATAAAGGCTGATGGGGCAGCATGAGGGCGTTTAAGTGGAAAGGTCAGTGTTATGGGCCGAACTGTGTCCCGGCCCCCCAAGTTCATGCACTGAAGTCCTAACCTGCACTATTTTAGAATGTGACTATATTTGTAGTCAGGAATATAGCTGAAGTCTTTAAAGAGATAATGAAATTACAGTGAGGTCACTCGAGTGGGCCCTAATTCAATACGATGGTGTCCTTCTAAGAAGAGGAGATGAGGACACACACACACACACACACACACACACACACACACACACAGCAGAGAAACCTCCTGTGGGACCCTTGATCTCAGACTTCTAGTCTCCAGAACCACGAGTAAGAACTTTCTGGGGTTTAGGCCCCCTAGTCTGTGGTACCTTGTCCCGGGAACCCAAGCAGATGAATACAGTCAGGAAGAGCCTTTCCGAAGATGTGGCATTGGACCACATCCCATTGACCCAATCTCAGGACATCTCTGGGAGGATTATTCTAGGTGCATAAAACAGCAGGTGCTTGAGGGGAACAGGCAGACAGAGGACTCTGCATCTGGCTCTTGGCGAAGGCGGGGCAACCTGGGAAGTGGGGTGCAGGTAGTTGGGGTCCGGGCAACCAACTCTCCACTCCAAGCGCAATATAGTGAACCTCCCTTTGTCTCAGGCCTCCTCTAAGCAGCAGTCTCTGGGATGCCTTGTGAAGGTCTGTGTGCAGGAATCCCCTCCTGGCACTCTCCACTTAGAGTCCGCCGACCCCCGGGCAGTCCTGCTTCCCCGGATCAGCTGGTGAGTCACTGAGGCAGAGGGTCCCAGGGCCTCCAGGAACTGGGGTCTGTCAGTGAGGACACTCATGGGCGCTTTTAGCATCATCTGTCCTGGGGACCAGAAAATGATTTCGGAGGGTGGAAAAGGACAGTCTGAGAACTGCAGGCATGGGGTTGGTCTGACCTGTGATGAGCACAGGGAGGGGGAAGGGCTTTATTTATTTTAAAAATTAACATTTAAGCAGCTGCTGCATTAGTCCATTCTCCTGTAAAGTCATAGACAGTTTCTACCCCCCTCCTTAGATGACCGTTGTTATGGTTTTATACGTATCTGCTTATTTTTGAAAAAAGACGTACAGGTCTGATGACCAAAGGTGAGTGACACTGTGGGGAAGGGGATCCTGGCAGAAGTGACCATGGAGGGAGGGCCACCTACTGACAATACCGTTTTTTCACACAGTTTAGTCTTCTGGAATCTGCGAAATCCTTAATAAGATTAACATAAAATCATTTATTTTCAAAACACAATATGATAGCAGTGAGAATAGGGGAAGATCCCTAAAATGGAAGAAAAACAAAAACAAAGGAAATGAGCTGTGTTTCAAGGAATTACGCAGCCAAGCTGAGGTTACCAACCCACATACCTTCTGAACCAGCACCTGGGCTCTCGGCCCTCAGTCTGATGACACGAAAGGACTGCAAACGAACCCTGAACTCTGTTTAGTACACAGGCTCTTGCAGTGGTTTGGGGATGACAATTCCGAAGTGATTTCGTGTGTGTTGTAGGATTAAACAAATGAGTAAATATTTTGGCTGTGCTGAAAGCCTGGGTTCCCCCTGCGGGAGAAGGGGGAGACACCAATGTGGGACGTGGAATGGCAACGGGGAGCCCTGCGGCATCAGGCTGGCATGAAGACATCGGTACAGGGTCCCATTAGATTACGCATGGACACGCACACACGCGCGTGCATCGATGGTGTGTCCACTGGGAGGCCAAGAAGCAAGGGGGTGCATTGTACGCTCTGTCTCGGTGTCTAAACACCATTCCCCACAAAAATCTACCAGGGCTCCTTGAGAAATGGCTGAATCGAGGGTCAGGATGGCAAAAGGGCAGGGTGAGGCTGACACAGTTAGCGGGCAAAAAGGGAGAAAGTGTTCAAAATGGCGAGATCTCATGAAAAGGACCCTGAGGGAAGACAGAGGTAGTTCATTTCAGCTCCAGTTCCCAGATGAGACCGTCAGCAGGTTTTTTCTACTGAGACGCGCCCCCCCACCCCCCGCCGACTGGATCTGTAGGACTTGATTTTTCCCCCAAATCTCATTTTCTAGTCTTTCTTTCCATCCTCTGAGCATCTCCATAGACTTCTATCCTTATGCATAGTCTCCTGTTGCTGATTGCAAAGGACCCTGTTGATTACTGAGTCTCCTTTCCCCTGTTCAGAGACTTTACAGTCTTAGCGAGAAACATATCAAAGTTCCGGTGAGGATGTCTCTGGCATTCTTTGGTCAACGTGCCCTCCTCCATGGCCCATCCTGGGAGAATTAGGTAGATCCCATTCCTAAAGAGCCTTGAGGCTCATTAGGAACCACAGCTACCAGAAGCCAACAGCAACAGCCTCGCCCTCCAAAACTACTCAGGTGCACTCGGGGGAGTAAATGTTCCACTGGTGTTTCAATGGGGTGCTGGTTCCTATTAGTAAGAACATGGTTTAATGTGCCCAGGGGACCCCAGGCAACACATGTGCCTCTCTCCAACTGGTTTCATTACAGTCAGGAGGTGGGTAACGTTTTAGACTCAGTTCACTCTCCCCAAATTGCTTGTAAAACAACAGGAGAAGATGGAAGTAATTTCCAGACACTGCTGAGTGCGAACATCCCACTGGGTGCAGGGTCCAGCGATGGAGGGTAGGGGTGCCTCCTCCCGGCTTCCTCACTAATTGGCTGTGTGAGATGGGGCCAGCCACCTGCCCTCCCTGCACCTCTGTTCTCCATCCGGGAGGCAGGTGTGGCCAAACCTGCCCCTGCAGCCAGAGCAGCAATGAAAGAAGCACATTCGAGGGCACCTGGGTGGCTCAGTTGTTAACTGTCTGCCTTCGGCCCAGGTCATGATCCCGGGGTCCTGCGATCGAGCCCCACATTGGGCTCCCTGCTCAGCAGGAAGCCTGCTTCTCCCTCTCCCACTCCCCCTGCTTATGTTCCCTCTCTTGCTGTGTCTCTCTCTGTCAAATAAATAAATAAAATCTTAAAAAAAAAAAAAAGAAGAAGAAGAAAGAAGTATATTCCAGAAGCACCATGCACTGTGAAGCATCAGGGAGGAGGAACCCACACGTCTATTTCCTGCTTGCTCTCACGACTTTTCCCCCCAGAAAGTAGAAAATGCACATGTCCTGGGAAGGCAGCAGACTTGCTCAACTTATCTCATGTAAGATACAGAGGCCTAAGACACAGCTACAAATTGTCTAAGAGGACATGCTGTACTTGGGGCCTGCATGTTGTATGCTTTCTGTTCACGCGTGCCCAATGCCTACGAAGTGCCAGGCACTGTGCCCCATGCCTTCTATGTATTAGCTGGCTGAACCATTGCCACAGATCTGTGAACTGGATTCTGAATCCCATGGGAATGCCAGAGATTCAGAAGGGTAAGGTAGCTTGCCCCAGCTCACACAGCCAGGGATCAGCAGAACCTGGATTGGACTCCAAGCTGGACTGTGTCCAGAGGGCTGGCCCTTCCCCTTCCCCTTGAGTGGGCCGAATGGTAGCCCCCCAAAGAAACGCCCATATCCTAATCTTTAAAAGCTGTGAATGTTGCCTTATACGGTACAAGAGTGAGAATTACCTTTTGTGGCACAAAGTGTGACTGAATTAAGGTTCTCCAGCGGGGGCACCTGTCCCGGATTACCTGGGTGGACCCCAAATGTATTCACACATATCCTTTTAGAGAGAGGCATGGATGCTATGGGGAACGGGGAAGGGGAGGGAAAGGATCAAACAGGCCCTCCCTCCCCAGCTCACACGGCTAGGAGGTGAGGATGACCTCACCCATTTGTGCGGCCCCTGATTCACAGGGGATGAACTCCACAGGGTCTGAGCAAACCGGCCTGATTGTGTCATGGAGGTCTGTAGTGCAGACCGCCTGGCTCACATCTGGAAGGAAGCGGTTTCTGGGAAGTTCCACTGAAGCCCCAGATCAGCTGGGAAAGCTGGCCTGTCCTGTGGGGTGTGACAGGGAGAATGATGACCCCACACACAAGGGGTCCACGTCCTAATCCCCCGAACCTGCCACTCTGTTACCTCACAAGGCAAAAGGGACTCTGTAGATGGGCTTAAGTCTCAAGATCAGGAGATGACCCTGGACTGAGGGAGGAGGCAGGTGGGTCAGAGTCAGAGAAGCAGGTCTGATGGCGGAAGCAGAGGTCGGAGTGACGTGGGGCCACAGAGCCAAGATGCCAGGGGCCTCCAGAAGCTGAAAAAGGCAGGGAAATGGATTCTTCTTGGAGCCTCCAGAAGGAACATACCATAGCTGATCCATTTCTGGTTCTGAACCTGGACCAGAAGGTAATGGATTTGTGGTGTTTTAAGTCACCCAGTTTGTGCCAATTTGTCAGAGTGGCAATAGGTGGCCGGCCTGCGGTGCCTGGCGGCTCACCTGGAGTGGAAAGTGATTCTGAGAAATTCCCCTGTGGCTCAGAGCCGCTGGGAAAGCTGGCTGCCGTGCCAATTATGCGGGGTGACGTGGGAGACGGGGCCGCCGTGTGTGTGTGTGTGTGTGTGTGTGTGTGTGTGTGTGTGTGTGTGTGTGTGTGTGTGTNCAGATTGACACTCAGACCCCGAGCCAGAGAATCGGGGCAGCAGCACAGAGCGGTGTGCATTTTTGCACATGGCCCCCAGGCTCCTCATTTCTGCTCTTGCTTTGCCAGAGAATAGTGGACCCACAGGCAGGATCTGGCTCCGAGCCACGTTCTGTTTGGGCTACACGCTGTTTCTTCCCAATTATAACTTTTTAATAACAGGAACCCTAACAACAACTAAAATCTACTGAGGACTGTGGACCAGGCACTGTTCTAAGCTTTCTAGCTGTTTTCCCATTTAATCCTTTAAAAATTTTTTGTTGTTGTTATTTGAGAGAGAGAGAGAGCATGTGAGTGGGAGGAGGGGCAGAAGGAGAGGGAGAGAGAGAATCCTCAGGCGGACTCCATGCCCCACACAGCGCCCAGCGCGGGGCTTGATCCCAGGACCCTGAGATCATGACCTGAGAGGAAACCAAGTCAGATGCGTAACTGACTGAGCCCCCCAGGTGCCCCTCCCATTTAATTCCTAAAGCCACTGTCTCAGCGATAGGCTGGGACTGTCTAATAGAACCTCAGAGGAAACTTCTCCCATAGTTCCCTTCTCTGCCACCCCCGCCCAGATGACCGCCAGCAACAGGGCCAGGGTCCCACGCATATTTGCTGAATGAATTAGAGAATGGGGTGGCCTGGGGACAGCTGGGTCGATCTCACAAGGAAATGATCATTCCCAGCCCCCATGAGGCCGCGGTACAATTTGGGGGACAGAATATCCTTGGGGGAGGGGGTGGCCTTGGAGTTAGAAGCAAGTAAGTAGGTGGGGGACAGCATGGGAGCAGGCAGTTGGGGGAAGAAAATCAGTGTGGGAGAGGTGGTGTGGCTGGGGTGTTGATGTGACAGGTGAGTGGGACATGAGGCCTGGAGGGACTCAGGCCTGGAACGTCACAGCTGTTTCCTGTGGCTGCTAAAACAAATCACCACGGCCTGGGTGACTGAAAACAGTAGTGCGGAGACCAGAAATCCGAAATCAGGGTGCTGCCAGGACCACACTCCCTCCCGAGGATTTCGGGGAGGACCGTTCCCTGCCTCTTCCGGTTTCTGGGGGACTCCTCACAATCCTTGGCTGTGGCCACATCACCCCAGTCCCCGCCTCTGCCTTCACATGGCCATCTTTCCTGGGTGAGCTAGTCTTTCCTGGAAAAGACACCAGTCATTGGATTTAGGGTCTAATCCGGGAAGACATGATTCAGAAAAGCAACACCTCAGGCCTTGACTCCATAAGGTCTACAAAGACACTGTCCACTAATATCACATTCACAGGAACTGGGGGGTTAGGACTTGGGGGATACTATTCAATCCCCTACAGACATTTTCCCACAATGTTTCCAAGACTAACCTTTCTAGAAGTTACAGGCCCTGGGAAGTCCCCCACTGTCACCGAGATTGAACAAACAAGAAGCAACAGTGTATGGATGGTGACAGGCACTAGAAATGTCACTCGAAATGTGAAACAGGCTCCTTCCTGTGTCTGGGTGGTATATTTAGGCCAGTGGGAATGTAATTCAGCGAAGGCCCCCCGAACCCATATGTTCCCCTCCCCCGGCTTCTGTAGTTGTGTTTCAGTTGGTGAACACTACAGCCAAAATGAGGATCCCAAAATAAGAACCTTATAAGGATCTAGAATATTTGAGTAAAGTTATCTTTGAGTTGGAAGGCATCCCCTTTCAGCGTTTGGTCTCTGTCTCTCATTACCTGTTCCTTGCCACCTAGGAGTCTCCTTTGCAGCTCCCCCTGACCCCAGTGCCCCCAGCCAGGCCAGCCCCGACGCGGGGGCCTCCTCAGCGAGCGGGAGGGAAGCATGAACCAGCTGAGAAAAGCACCCAGCCTGTTCTGAATGGTATTCTCAATCACTCACCATCTTTTTCCAGCCTATGCTCGATTTAGACTTCCTTTCCTCTCTTTCTTCTAAAGGGCCATGCATTATGGATGAGGACTATTTCTTATTCAGCAGCTGAGAATCACTCTTCTATCAAAAACAGCTCTGTAATGTGTTCTCAGAAATCAAAGCCTGCCTCTGAACTTGGAGAGTTTCCTGGCCTGGCTCTCTGAAGGGGTCCGTTGGACAAAGCTCTTGACCGACACATGCTTGAAACGTGAAGTGCACAGGTGCACACATACTGCCCAGTATGAACATGCACAACATGCACGCTGGGAAAGGGGCCACCCCGAACATCATGGGACGCCTTGAGTTCCGGGAGAGAATGGGGGTAATTTGAAAACTTGAGATAAGCAGTCTCTTTTCCAGATAGATTGCAATGTTGAAGCTTCCGTTCTGTGCTAAGCATGTTCATTCACACACTGGCGCCTCTTTTTTCTTTACTCACCTAAGCCTGCTCTGAACCAGAAGGGAATAGGGGCGCCTGGGTAGCTCAGATGGTTAAGTGTCTGACTTGATTTTAGCTCAGGTCATGATCGTAGGGTTGTGGGATCGAGCCCCGTGTTGGGCTCTGCGCTGAGGGTGGAGTCCGCTTAAGATTCTCCCTCTCCCTCTTGCTCTGCCCCTCCCCGCCAGCCTGCGTACACGCTCTCTCTCAAAAAAATAAAAAATAAAAATTAATAAAACAGAGGGGAATAAAACAAAACAAAAGAGATGCTGGTCAAAGGGGGCAAACTTTCAGTTATAAGTAAGTTCTAGAAACCTAACGTATAGCGTAACGGCTCTATTATTAATAATAATATATTGCATGCTTAAAATTTGCTAGGAGAGAAAATCTCAAGTGTTCTTATTACACACATGAGAACGTGGTACCGAAGCAAGGTAACTAACTATTGTGCTCATCCCGTCACAGTATATATGTGAACCCAAATATCATGTTGTGCATCCTAAATATGTACAGTTTTGTCAGTCATTCCTCAAAAAAGCTGGGGGAAAACCCCTAAAAATAAAATAGGAAAAAAAATCAGAATACAAACTCAATTCAGTATGACCCTCATTATATACACATAGAAATAAAGGCTGACAAAACTCACCTTCAGATATTAGCAAAACAAACAAACAGGGGGAAAAAAGAGAGAGAGAGAGACAGAACCAGCACTGGAAAGAAACCGTCCAAAGATAGTAGCAGTAATTACAGTGGTAATTTTCTTCTTTCTACTTCTAAAATGCCTATCGCTATCGGATATTTCCTAGCTTTACTAGTTAACCTATTTCTTAAAATCTGCTTTCAAGCACTACTCATGGAGACATGAAGACAAAGTAGCATGCACAAATTGTTAAATTGTTGCTCTGTGAATTTTTTCTAGTTACAGTAAGAAATGCACAATACTAATGCAGCTAATATTTACCAAGCACTATGTCCCAGATGCTGTTCTCCATCCCCTGCATGAATTACCTCTTTTAATCCCCAGTGAGATGGGTGTGATAACTATCCACCCTTTAAAGACAAGGGAATGGAGGCACAGAGAAGTTGAGTGACTTGTCTAAGATCACACAACTAGACTGTGCTGGAGACTGGATTTAAAACCAAAGGCTCTCAGTTGACATCCCTTAACATCTCTCTATTGAAAAGCTAAATGTACATCAATACCACTTAGATAAAATATGTTCTCAACACATGGTGGAATACTATGCAGCCATGAAAAACACAGGGGAGTCCTCTATGAGCTGACATAGAAAGTCCTCTGATGTACAGCATTACAGGTGTTTGGGGGAAGTCCTCAGGCAATTTCCCCATTGTTGAATTGAAGTCTCCTACTTTGCATGTAGCAATTAATCATTTTTCTTATCAGATGGGAAACAAAGTTAGTCCACATTCAGGATTACCCTTAAATAACGTTGCAGACACTTGATACTTTCTAAAGGGCATTTACACATATCACCACACATGGAACATGAAATGCCTGCAGCTCCTGTGAGAGTATCTCCGTACACAGAGACTGTGGCAGTTTGCTGTTCAGGGTCAGTATTAAGAGAGAGAGTCCTGGGGGCGCCTGGGTGGCCCAGT
Organism: Ailurus styani; assembly: GCA_002007465.1. Classification (NCBI taxonomy): domain Eukaryota; kingdom Metazoa; phylum Chordata; class Mammalia; order Carnivora; family Ailuridae; genus Ailurus; species Ailurus styani. Next base: position 394,317 of record LNAC01000171.1, on the reverse strand, counting down.
CAGTTAAGTGCCAGACTCTTGGCTTCCACTCAGGTCATCATCTCAGGGTCAGGGGATCCAGTGTGCTCAGGGGAAATGTTTTTTCTAGCTTGGGCTTCTCTGGGCTCTGTGAAAGTTCCATGGACTCTGCCGTGCATAGAAAACTAGTGAGCTCTGGGATTTGGGGTGGAGGCCAAAAAATGTGGGGTTGGTCTCACTTGTGCCAGCCTTGGTTATCAGAGGATTGGAGGCCAAATCACCTGACCCTTCCATTAGCAGGGTTTGGTCCCATGCCTGGAGGGGATCGGTGACCTCCTACTACTAAGTATCACTTCTGTCTCCCTCTGATTTCCAAATCCACCTTCGGTTGGTCCCTGACCATTCACATGTATAAAGGGCATCAAGATCTTCGGCTAACCGCATGCCCTACCTGTGGTTCAGAAAATACCACCATTCCACGTGTAATCTCCAAAATGAATTCTAACATCTTAAGAATGGTTTGCATCCAAGCTAGAGCCAACAACTGAGGAAGAACCTATATTCTGCCTAAAAACCAATGACCAAAATGGCCCTGGAAGATGTCACAAAACAGCTTTGCCCCAAAACATCTTTCGCCCTTTTAAAATGTGCTTTCAATGCATTCAATTCTCCCCCCAGGAGAATTGGCTTGGCTCCTGAAACTCCGCTCTAATTGTATATAATTTTTATAAATACAGTAATTAGGACTCACCATGCCTTACAGTTTAGATGGAATTGCATTTTTATGGGAACAGGAGAATTTGAAGGAAAGGGTGCAAGCGTCCTTGAATTCACAGACCTTACTCCTAATGGGAAACTGGCAGTCAGGACCTCAAAGATGCATCTAGAAACCACTGCCTTCTCGGTGGCCACTTGGGAGCAGGAAAATAACAAAAGAAAATCCCGTCGCCAGGCTCACCTACCTTACAAATCCAAACCCCAACATCAGAGTCACATCTATCGTATGTAGCCAGAATCTTGGCTTCCATCAAGAAAAAACAGAATGAATTCAAGAGCAAGCCATGTAGAGAAAAGGACAAAGATTTACTAAGTAGAGAAGTAAGAAATGAGCTGCTTCGTAGACAAAGCAATGATCTTTCCTAGGTGAGGAAGAGGACCCTCCTTCACCCCAAACAAAGGGTTTTATGAGTTTTTGTTGTTGTTATTGTTGTTGTTTTAATTAGCTCACCATCAAGAGAGGGGCTTACTCTTTAACTTTGGACTTAACCTTTACATTGGGTGATTACCTTTTCCATTGTCTTAGGGGTGTGGAGTTACCCACGGAGCGATTCTCAAGAATGTCCAGCCTTTGTTGCTTTTGCATAGGAGAGAGGGGGTCTTGTGATTTCCCACCAATCAGATATTGTAACTCTTTTCATGACCTGCTGACTTTCAGGTTAAGGGTCAGACTAAAACTAAAATGGCTTTACTTTGGTCAATGTGTCTCCCTAGTCCCCCTTCCCTCCTGCCTCAGTTCCATTACATGAAATTCCAGACCAGGAACACGGGTACTAAAATGTTCCACATCATATCTGCACAGGTGTATACATATGTAAAATCGTCAAGCCATGCACTTCAATTTATATACTTCAAAAATATGCAAATATAAAATTCTACAGGTGATCCCGATGCCCTGCTGGGACTGGGAAAAGAGACCTATGTCACTCACGCAAAGAAAAAAAATTTTTTTCCTGAATACTGCTAATTAAGAACTAGAACTCCCAATAGCTCAACCTGCTTTGTTCTGAAATCATCATATGCAAAATTTGCGCTTTGTAAAATAGATGGATTAGTAAGTGATTATTTACTTTGCAGAAGCGCTCACCATGGTGTTCTTTAAATAGCAGGCTCCCTGAGGTACATTTAAAAAATAGGATCTAAGTTGCCAAAAGGCTATGTCTTCACAAATGTTAATAAATGTTAATAGATGCAGGAAGTGATGGGGATTTATTGGTTTGGGGGTTGGGGGAAAAGGACGGAAGGAGGGAATCCAGCATTAATACTCTTGAGAAAGGCCAGAGCTCCTCAAAGCCGGAGGAAATTACCTTCTCCAAATGCTCTGGGTATTGAGTGTTGTTTCGTGTGGGTGGAGGGAAGCCCCTCAAAAATGGAATGGGCTCAATGAGAAAAGAAGGCAATGGTATAAAGGCAGAATCTTTCCAACCTCAACAGGCACTGGAATCACCTGTGATCTGGTTAAGATGCAGAAGCTGGGTGTGGCCAGAGGGTCTGCACAGCCTTTAGGCTCCCCAGGGAACCGGGGAGGCCCATGCAGTTGGTCTGTGTGCACACTCTGAGAAGCAAGTGAGAGAAATAACTGACGTGGATTATCTCACCTAATCTTCCCAACCGTGCTCTAAATATATATTACCCTCATTCACAGATAAGGTAACTGAGGCAGAGAATGGCTAAGTCACCCAGCTAGCAGGTGGGATTTGAACTCAGGCCTGCCTGACCCCAGCCTGGCTGCCCACACATTCAAGACAGAGCAGAGCTTCAACAGGCAGGGCTTTCTCCTCACCCTGTCATCCCCATCCCTGCTCCCACTCCCCCATGCCAAGACTGTGAAGGTAGACAATCAGCTAGCTTCCAGCCAGCCAGACTCTGTCTCCAATTATATTCAATTACAATCGGAAGGCTATTCTTGGAAGACTGAATATAGATGAGGACCGTAGTAACATCTCCTCCCCTCCCTGGCACCCTTTCTGTCCTTACTGAGGCTAAAACTCCAAGAGAATACCAATAATTAGGAGCTGGCCAACTTACTCTTAATCTTCCAGGTATGACCTTGGGCCCTAGTCACCTGCTTTTGTCTTTCCTGTGTTTCCTGATGAACCTTGGAATGTTTCCCTTTCCTCCCACAGCCCACTTGGCAATTACACAGCAGGGGGATTTATGAAAGAGCTTCTTTTAAAAAAATATACCTACAGATAATCCCTCTATCTTCTTTCCTCCAGTGCACACACCAACTATTTTAAAAGTTGATTTTCTGGGATTGCCAGGTGCTCCAAATAGTGGAGAAAGGTTGGAAACACAGAATAATTTAAGTCCCAAGTTCGAAGAGCCTCCAAAGCCATGGTGGTCTCCTGCCACACCTGTCCCTCCCTGAGAAATCTAACCACAGGGAAACGGGCCACTGATGCCCATAGATCTCATGCAGGTGCCTACTTCACAGACAGTGCTGGGAACCCAGAGTCTCTTTTTCCACTGGGCACAGCTCTGTGCAAACACATTGATAGTTTAGAAATAGACATTGTTTGGAAATAGACATTATTCCCCCTGCTCACTCCTCTCCTCCCCCTGTTCCTCCTCCACAAACACCAACCAGAAGAAAGCCCGTGTAGCTATATTAACTTCAGACAAAGCTGACTTTAGAACAAAGACTGTTTCAGGAATCAAGAGGGGCATTACGTAATGATAAAGGCACCCAATCTCCAAGAAGACGTAGCAATGATATATGTGTATGTACCTAACAACAGAGCATCAAAATATATGAGGCAAAAAGTAACAGACAAATCCACAAATGTAGTTGGATGTCTTGATACTTCTTTTCTTGGTAATTGCTGAACAAGTAGGCAGAAAATCAGTATCGATACAGAAGACCTAACAAACATCTTTACAACACTTTACTCGACAACACAGGAACACATCCATCTGAACTATGGATGGAAGATTCACCAAGATAGATCATAATCTGATCCATAAAACAAACCTGAAAAATTTGAAGGAAGAGCAATCATATAATCATGTTCTTAGACCATAAAAAAAAAATAAACTAGCAACCACAAAGGGAAAGATACGTGGAAAATCCCCAAATGTTTGAAAATTAAAAAATAAGCTTTTAAATTATTCATTGAGACTCAAAGAGAACATCTCAAGGGATATTTAAAAATATTTGCACTGAATGAAAATAAAAATAAAGCATATAACATTCATGGAATACAGCCAAAGCTGTGTTTAGATGGAAAGTTATAGCATTAAACACATACATTTGAAAGGAAGAAAAAATCTATAATCAGTAACCAAAGCTTCCACCTCGAGAAACTAGAGAAGAGCAAATTAAACCCAAAGCAAGCAGAAGGCAAGAAAAAATAAAGATTAAAAGTAAAAATCAATTAAATTAAAAACAGAAAAGCAACAGAGAAAGGTGACAAAACCAAAAGCCAATTCTCTGAAAAGATCAATAAAATGGATAAACCAGTAACGAAACTGATCAAACAGAGAGAGAAGAAACAAGTCAGCAATATCTGAAATGAAATGAAATCCAATGTGTCTACTGGAGCCATAGACATAAAAGAAAAATAAGGAACACTATTAACAACTCATGTTCATAAATTCAACAGCTTAGATGAAACAGAAAAATTCCTTAAAGATATAAGGAAGTTTCTTCTTCATTCAAGAAGAAACTGATTACCTGAATTGTCCTACGTCTATTAAAGAAAATAGATATGTAGTTAAAAACCATCCGAGAGAGAGAGAGGGAGGGAGGGAGGGAAGAAGGAAGGGACTCCAGACTCAGATGGTTTCACTGGCAAATTCTCCTAAACTTTTTTTTTTATTTAAATTTTTTATTATTATTATTTGCCCCAGGGGTACAGGTCTGTGAATCATCAGGCTTACACCCTTCACAGCACTCACCATAGCACAAACCCTCCCCAATATCCACAAACCATCCACCCTATCCCTACCCTCCCACCCCCCAGTTCTCCTAAACATTTAAAAGATTTTATTTATTTATTTCACAGCGGGAGAGAGATCACAAGGAGGCAGAGAGGCAGGCAGACAGAGAGAGGGGGAAGCAGGCTCCCTGCCAAGCAGAGAGCCCGATGCGGGCCTCGATCCCAGGACCCTGAGATCATGACCTGGGCCGAAAGCAGAGGCTTTAACCCACTGAGCCACCCAGGCGCCCTCTCCTAAACATTTAAAGAAGAAATACCAATTCTGCACAATCTCCTCCAGTAAACAGAAGACGTGAAAATGTATCCCAACTCATTTCATGAGACTAATTATACTAATACCAAAACCAGTCAAAGACATTGCAAGAATACAGGTGGAAAAAATCCCCAGCAAAGTAGCAGCAAATATAACCCAACAATCTATAAAATGTGAAGTTTGTAAGAAGGATATCACGACCAGTGGGGTTTATCTCAGGAATGCAAGGCTATTTCAACATTCGAAAACCAACTGAAAAATAATCAAATTGTGTAATTCACTATATTAACAAACTAAATAAGAAAAAATGTGATCGTTGCAGAAAAGGCATGCAACAGAATTCCACGTTCATTCATGATAAAAACTCAGCAAATGAGGAATAGAAGGGAACTTCCTTGGAGAACACCTGGTTGGCTGAGTAGGTAGAGCATGTGACGTTTGATCTGGGGGTTGTGAGTTCAAGCTCCACATTGAGTGTAGAGAATATTTTAAAAAATAAAATCTTTAAAAATGTTTTTGATTAAAAAAAGAAGGGAACTTCCTCAACCTTATAAAAAGTATCTACAAAAATCATGCAAATTAATAAGGAAGAGAATGCTTTCCGCCTCAGACTGGGAACCAAGCAAGGGTTTCATCTCTTACGGCTTCTATTAATCATCATGTTGGAAGTTGGAACTGGTTAGAACCAGTCTAGTAAGACAAGAAAAAGATATAAAAGGTATACAGACAGGAAAGTGTCCCTATTTATACCCAACATGATCATCTATGTAGAAAACCTGGTGAAATCCACAGAAAACTCCAAGAATAAATAAGTTCGACAAATTCAATATGCAAAAGTAAATCACATTTTTATACAATGTGATATACTTAGAACTTGAACAATTAGAACTTGTGAACAATTAGAACCTAAAATTCCAAAAATACTATTTATAATAGATAATTAGATATGACTCCAACAAAATGTGTGAAGGCTCTATATGCTAAAAACTATAAAACACTGAGGAAAGAAATTTAAAAAGATCTAAATAAATGGAGAGGTATATTGTGCTCACGGGTTGGAAGACTTAGTATCATTAAGATGTTAACTATAATTTGATGTATAGACTCTTCAATCTAAATCAAAATCCAAGAAAACTCATGTTTAAGTATTGACAAGCTAATTCTAAAATTATATAAAAAGGAAATGGCCTAGAACAGCCAAAACAATTCTGAAAAAGGAGAACAAAGTTGGAAGAAACTCACTGCTCGGTTTCAAGACTTACCATAAAGCTATAATAATTAAGATGATCTAGTATTGGTGAAAAGATAGATACATAGATCAATGCAACAGAGGAGAAAGGCCCCGAAATTGATCCACACAAATAGAGTCAAGTGATTTTTACAAAGACACAAAATGATTCAACGAAGAAAGGATAGTTTTTTCTACAAGTTATGATGCAACAACTGGACATCCATATTGAGCACTGACTATATGACAAGCACCAGGTTGTTTTCCATGCATCATCGTATTTTGTCCGCAGAATACACTCTGAAGTCAGAATTATTACCATTTCTGATGCTCACATATGCTCACCAAAGTCACATGGTTAGTATGTGGTAGAGCCAGACTGTGATTAAAAAGTCTAGACTTGAGATAGAATTCTAAACCATAGAAGCCAGATGGTGTCACACAATTTACTCAATCTCTCTGAGACTCAGTTTCCTCATCTATAAAATGGGAATAGTAGTCTTACCTCAAAGAATTGATGCGAGACCTAAGTTAGAGAACCCGGACTGCCTGGAGCATAGCAGGGGTTCTAGAAGAGTTAGTCTCACCTTCTCACCCCCTTACCACCTTCTCACCACCTTCTCACCCAGCCTAGTGACTGTCACCAGGCTGAGCACATAGTTTGCTGTCTGCTTGTGGCTGACACTCTGCTTCTGGACAGCCTCGAAACCACTTTTGGGTAAACAGTGGTAGCTTCCCCCATTCACAGCTAGATCAGTCCATGGAGCTGCCACATTCAAAGAAGGGGCCTGGGTCCCTGGGCCTGAGGACTTAGAAATGCTTCAGGCTTGAATCATCCTCAACTCATGAAGGAATGACTCAAGAATGAAGCCAAGAAACCATTTCTCAAAATGGCTCAGCACATGCTCTGGTCTTGAGGTCTTCCCTATGTCAAGTACATATTCGCCCATCCATTCCTTCCTTCATTCATTTGCTAAATATGTATGTCCTTGATCATTACACTACGTCTACCATGTTCTCTGTGCTGGGGCTTCAGAAAACAGACACTTGCCCTTCCCGGAGGAGGTTACAGTCTAGGAGAAACTGTAACGGACATGTTTTCTAGTTTTCTGGTTTTCCAAACTCTTGTGGAACCTCCTTCTCAAGTTCAGGGGAATTTTGGCCTTTCTGTGGCTAAAGCTGGCCACTTATTCCCTCAGCATCCCTTGCACTCAGGGCATAGTCATGTGACACAGTCTCCACCAATCAGACAGCATCGTGTGATACTTCACTTCAGACAGGAGCACTGGAAGATACAGACACCTGAAAATCTCATTCCAGGGAGGGCGTCTGCCTTTCAGGGCAGCAGGGGCTGTGGTATTCAGTGAAATTTTCGCTTTATTCCTCCAAGCTGATTCTGGTCTTCCTGGAGATTCTGGGAACTATCTTATTTCCTTTAATAAATTTTCTTTCTATTTAAGTATCTAGAGTGGATGCTGTCATTTGCAACAAAGAACTCCGGCTGATAAGGGGGATAGACAGTAAAACAATTAACTATAGAACAACAGGGGCTGTACGTAGGGGATATTGGGATATCCAGGGTCTGGGCTCTCAGCCAGGAAAAGAATTGTCTCCTATGAGTGTGACGTGCAGGGTAAATAAGGTAAACCCTTAGCTCTGAGCATGCGTCAGAATAGACAGTACTCCCCCCTTATCCACAGGGGACACGTTCCAGGACTCCTGGTGGCTGCCTAAAGCCACGGATAATATCACACCCTCTATGTACTATGACATACTACATATGTCATATGATAGGATATGACCTATGATAAAGTTTAATTCATAAGTTAGGCACAGTAAGAGATTAACGACAACTAATGGTAAAATAGAATTATAACAACTGACCATAATGAAGCAATGTGAATGCGGTCTCTCTCTCTCAAAACATCTTACTGCACTGTCCTCACACTTCTTGTGATGAGCTGAGGCCATAAATGACTCTGTGATGAGGTGAAGTGAGAATGACCTAGGCACTGTGACGTAGTGTCAGGCTGCTGTTTACCTCCATCAGGAGGAGGATCATTGGCTTCCAGACCGTGGTTAAGCTCAGGTAACTGGAATGAGGGGAAGTCCTGTAGGTAAAGAAAACAATCCACCTATAAGGCTCAATAGGAGGGCAGTCATGAACACAGTTCCTGGGTCACGATCCTGGATCAAACTTGGGCTCTGCTACTATTGAGCTGTGTGATGTTAGCTCCATGACTCAGCCTCGCTGAGCCTTAGTTTTCTTTCTTTGAAATGGGGACAATAATACCCAACTCAGATGAGGTTTATGATACTAGAATAATCTTTGTAAGTACTTACTAAGCACGGTGAAGACTTACTAAATGGCATTTGTGATCAGCATTGTCCTCAACCCAGCCAGCAGTGCTGGCAGAAAGCGAGGTCAGGAGCCTCCGAGGACAGGGCACTTAAGCGGGGCACTGAAGAATCAGAACCACATGAGAACATACCATGCGACAAAGAACGTGTTGCCCTGAATTATTTCAGAAAGGGACTGGTATGTTGATGAAACAGGATTAAATCTGACTTCGAAAATACAATATGAATCTTGAAAGGAAGATGCTGAATGAAAGAAGCCAGACAAAACAATCTATTCGGTATGATTCCATTTGTGTAAAATTCTAACACAGACAACACCAAGCTATAGTGACAGAAAGAGGATTAGTCGCTGCCAGGGCAGGAAGTAGGGGGACTGACTACACAGGGGCATGAGTGACAGAGAAATTTCTGGAGCGATAGAATAATTCTCTATCTTGATTGCGGTGGTGGTTACACAGGTGTGTGCATTTGTCAAAACCCAAACTGTGCAGGTAAAATCGGTGTATTGCTTTGGCCATAAATTATACCTCAGTGAAGTTTATTTTAAAGACAAGTAATCCAAGGTATTTGGAACACAGGAGCTCTGATAAAACCCAGAATCTTCTTGCTTCTGTACCTTGACAACCCCTCCCAACATCCAGTAGTTACTTCTCCACTTCTGCCCTTCTCTCCGCAAATTGATGGCTCCAAGCTACACGGTTTCCAGAGCATCATTATGGCTTGTTAACTTACAGTCACTCAGACAAATTCCTTTCCCTCCCATCCAATTTTGAATTAAGTCAGGAAAAGAAAGATTGGCCAAACATTACCAAACAGAGTTGGAATTTATGACAGCAGCTAATTTTTCCAGAAGCCTCTGCTAACATCTCCCCTCTGAGATGACTCAACAAAAGTTCTCACTCTCCGTCTGGCTGCCCCCACAGCTTTCCCTGGCTGCTCCAATCGTGGTCCTACCGCGCAGATGCTTTGTAGGGCACCTACTGTGTGCTAGATGCCGGAGTCCGGGGATACAGTAGTGAGTGTCTTCAAAGAGTTTAGAGTCTAGTGAGAACCCAAACAAGTTAAACATTATAAGGCAGGATGGGGGTGCTGTGACAGAGGATAGCACAGAGTACTGGACAAACAAGGAGATGGGGGACAGGGAGAAGAGGAATCAAGAAAGGCATCTGGAGGAAGTGACCCTTGGGATGAGGTTAGAAGGAAATATAGGAGCTCAATAGATCTTACTTTTTTTAGTACATATTGATAACCATTCCTGTTGACCATAATTACGCATGTTTTATTTCATTTCAATGATCACAACCACTCTGCATCTTCCAGATAAACAAACTAGGACTCAGAGGTAAAATGACTTGCTCAAGGTCACCCAGATAAAGAATAATAGTAATTATAGCTAATAGTCCATACCACCTTCTCTATGCCAGATCAGAGTTATTTCACCAATTGGTTACTCCACTGAATTCTTTGACAATCCTACAAAGTAGATCCTACTATTTGGGGGTTTTATACCTGAAGGAACTGCAGCTCAGAGAGGTTAAGTCCCTTACCCTAGGTCACACAGCTAAGATGCAATGGATCTGGGATACAAACCCTAATAGTCCAGCTCCAAATCACATGTTCTCAAGCAAGACACCATGCTGCCAGACTCGCTCCAGGTTCTGTGCTCTCAGCCATGAAAACCATAGTCTCTTAGGAGGGTGATGGGCATGGTAAACAAGGCAGACTCCGGAAAACTCTCAGCATGTGTCTGGCCCTCTATAAGCACCCTACAACGTTGGCCGCTCTTATTAAGGCATGACACTTTTTCAATAAAAATGCTGGTGAAGGGGGGGAAAAAAAAAGGCATGACACTCAGGCATTAAAAGTGACCTGTCCTTCCCACATGCTTGCCAGGCACCAGATTGAGCACTGGGGCTGCAAGGATCCCAGAGCCCATGGAGCTTGCTTCTCATAAGTGCCCACAGTCCTATTTAAAAATGCTTACATCTTAAAGGTGAGCCAACACACATAACAGGAGATACAATCATATTAACGGTATGATCTCGGGTTATGTTTAAAAAAAAGAAAAAGAAAAACTCAGCAGAGAAAAAAAGGCAGGGAAAAGAAATGCTCCCTAACAGTTACCTTTAGGTTTTTCCCCTTTAATTCTTTTCTATACTTTATGTCCTAAGGGGAAAATGTCCAAAAGCTGAGTAATGGTGGTGGTAAGGAGCAAGGACAATAGTACATTTCTGCCTACCTGACCCTCTTGGCCCCACAGCCCTACTATCTCGGAGGAGCAGAGAGTCCCGTTCCCCCTGCAGAACCCTGTCTCCGGCATCATGCCGTGTGAGCCCACATACCCGCCTCGGTTTTCATCCCTGCTTCCCCCTCCCCTCGAGTTTTCTCCCCATCTTGACATTCAATTTCATCCAGAAAAATAATGAGACAAGGGTTCTAAATTGGAACGAATAAATGACATTGCTATTCATTATTTAATCTGCTCTCAGACTTGAATGAACACTTGCAGGAGTAATTACTGCACGACTCCAAATCCATTTCTAGGAAGCAGTCCCTGGCGGCGTGTGCAGCAGGTAACGACACAATTCAAGATTTATGAAGCAACATTTCCTGAGAATATCAGGCCAAGAAGTCACCTGAGAAAACCTCCCTCAGTGACGATGAAACCATTCACTTGTTTTTGGTGTGCACGCACACACACACATACACACAGATTGTGGCCCTCCGTCAACCCAAACCTAGGGTAATAGGAGGCCAGAGTGGGGAGCAGCCTTCCAACAAGAGGAGAGAAAAACTAGAGAGAGAGAGGAGGGAGCCTAGGGAAGACACATCTTCACAGACTTACAAGCTATTCCGGCTCTGAAGGAGTTCAACTACTCAAGCAGACATTTTCTGATTATCTACACAGCAGGTGCAGAGCATGTTTTTAAAACATGACACAAAAGTACCAAGCATAAAAGAAAAACTGGATAAATTAATCAAACTTATGACCTTCTATTCACCAAAAGACTCCATTAAGAGAATAAAGTGGCAACGCGGGTGCCTGGGTGGCTCAGTGGGTTAAAGAGAATAAAGTGGCAAGCCACAAACTGGGAGATAATATGCAAAATACATGTATCTGACTAAGGACTTGTATCCCAAATATATAATGAATGCTTGCAACTAAATAATAAGACAGAAAGCCAATAGTGAAATGAACAAAAGATTCAAACAGACAATTCAAAAAGAAGGCACAGACATAGCCAGTGAATACAGGAAAAGAGGCTCAACATTGCTAGTCATCAGGGAAATGCAAAGTAAAACCACAATGAGATACAACTGCATATCCATTGAAATAGTGCACGTTAAAAAAAATAAAATAATCTGCTGATACCAGGTATTGGTGGAGATGTGAGCAACTGGGATTCCCACACACCGCTGGCAAAAATGTAAAATGGAAAACAGCTTAGCAGTTTATTATAAATGTAAACATATCCCTGTTACATGACAAAGCAGTTCTACTCTTAAATACTTAGCAAGAGAATGAAAATTAAAAGACTTGTACATGAATGTGCATAGTAGCTTTACTAATAATAGCCAATAACTGGAAACAACCTGAACGTCAATGAACAAATATATGGAGAAACAATTAGAGGTATAGTCATACAATGGAACATTATATGGCCCATAAATAAATAAATAAGGAACAAAGTACTGATATAAGCAACAACATGGGTTGCACTGCAAAACAAAATGCCGAGCTAAAGGAGCCAGATATGTGGAATACTATTGAGCCATCAAAAAAATGAGATCTTGGCATTTGCAATGATGTGGATGGAACTAGAGGGTATCATACTAAGCAAAAGGGACACAAGGGCTCAGACCTGGACAGCCAGCAAAGTCTGATGAGTAACGCTGCTCATGTGAGCCCTCTTTTATCCATTAAGATCCTGCCTGTGCCCCGAGAGCAGGGCTTGATGTACAGTCAGTGTACTAAAGTTCCCCACGGGGCAGGACCCGGCATGATTCAGTGAGCCGCTAAGCCATCCATCCTACCCATCTGCAACTTGGGCACACGTGGTCCCAGAGAACCCTGGTCTCAGCCACTCTGACGATGAACCTAACAAGAGTTAAGTGAACACTTCCTAGGTGCCAGGCACCACGCGAAGTGCTTAACACGCCTTAGCTTCTTCCACCTTCCCCAGTTGCCCTTTCAGGCAAGGACACCAGCACCCCATTTGGCAGATGGGGAAGCTGAAGCATAGAGGAGGGCAGTCACACGGGGGCCCAAGGGCACGTGGCTCCCGTGACTTGACCCAGGCCATTTGCTTCCAAAAGTCACACTGCTTTCAAGCCACCTGCCAGGTAGTTTCAGACTCAAGTGCTCCCTGGGATGGGCAGGTGAAGCTACTGCAGGCCAGGTGAGGACTGTGGTGGCTGGAAACACACGTTTGTCTGCGGGGACAGCAGCTACTTGGAGATACACATGACATGGATGAATCTCAAGTGCATCATGCCGGTGAAAGAAACCAGCCTCAAGAGGCTGTGCAACATAGAACTCAATTTATAGGACATCTTGCAAAAGGCAAAACTATAGGGACAGAAAACAGATCAGGGACCGCAAGCTGCTGTGAGTGGGGAGGGTTCGACCATGAAGAGGCGGTTGGGGGAGGGATGGAGAAGCTCTGTGTCTTGACCTGTGGTGGTGGTTACAGAATTGGACGTTTGACGAAGCTCCTGGAATGGTATGGTAAAAACAGGTGGATTTTACCATATGTACATTACATCTTAAGCAAAAAAAAAAAACCCAAAAAACCCGGGGGGGGGTGTGGATAAAACCCGACTGGAATGAGTGGTGGGCTGCCAGCATGTGGTCTCCGCCCTGCACGACAGTGAAAAAGCTGGCACAGATGGCAGTGGTGGCGACAAGGCACAGTCCACAGGTGTGGCTGGTAAAAAATGTGACGAGGGGAAGGAATGGACTGGCTGGTGCGTACACACGGGACAGTGGATTCTTGAATCCCAAAGGCCAGAGACACAGTTATATACTTATTATCTAAGACAATATACTTATTATCTAAAAGTATCTGAGCCCTGTTGTCTCAGACATGAATCAATAAAGACCCAGAGGACTCTTCAAACATCTAGAAGAAACTAAGCATTGATCTACCCAGGAGCCAAAGGACAAGACTTTGGAAAAAGACCAAACCCCTCACAAGAGGTCACGGAGTGAGTCAGGAATGGAACCAAAAATAGGATCCGATCCTCCCAGCTCCTCCCAGATTGTCATAGCAGGCCACCCCCCTTCATGAAGGGAATCCCCAATCAAAGTAGGTAGGATAACTGAGCAGGAGCAGAAAGGGAGCCTGGAAGAGAAGACAGAGTCTCAGCGATCCTCACGGTCAGGAGGGAAATCTCTGCTTCCCTCACTTGTTCAGAAGTTGTGTGTTTTGTTCAACTGGACACGCAGCAGGAGCTGATCAGGACAACAGAACCACTATACATTCTTTTCTTGCCAAAAATAACACTGTGCAAACTTGAGGAGAGGCTTCTAAGGTTCTTCATGGGATTAGAACGATAGATGGACTTAGACTCCACTACCTAGTTTGTTGGCTGGGTTTCCTCCGGGGAGAGGGTGTCTCACTCCTCCTCCTCCTTACTGAAGCTGTTTCTGCTTCTGCAATCACTGAGCCCCTGGCACTGCATGTGTGCGCGCACACACACACACTCTTCCTAACATGCACCCTACACACATGCATTTTTACACACACATCCCCCTACACACACACACACACACACACACACACACACACACACACACACACCCCACACACAGGGAGGGAGGAGGCAAGAAGCAGAAAGAACAATGAGGAAGGTTCCCTGGCTCACAGGGGTTCTATCCAATGCTTCCCTCATTTGTCAGGTGGGGAAGATGAAAGAATATTGGGTTTTAAACCATTGTCCTTCCTGACTGTATGAAAATATTCCTTTTTATTGCCTGCCAGACTCCTGAGCAATCCTGGGATAAGCCAGGCTCTCTTTGGGCATCTCCTTCTGTCCTTCCAGCTTGGTCCCTACCCATCATTCAAGTGCCATCCAAGAGCCTCCTCCTCCGAGAAGTCCTTCTTGACTTTCACTACAGATCTCATCTTTCCTTTAAAAAGCATTGAATAATTTAATAACTTAAGACATTTTATAGTGCCAGAATATGTTGTTCTGTTAATAGCAACAAGTAAGACACCCCCTGCCGACAGGTGCTTTCTGGGAACTGGAGACCACCTGAAGTAGCCCCCGACCCAGACCGTCTTCTTGTGAACTACTTCACAGAGTCCGTGTGGGTGAGCAGCAGAGTACGAAGAACCAGCTCTGTTTCCTCCCCCTTGTGTGACTTCGAGCAAGTCACTTAGCCTCTCTGACCCTCTCTTCCTTCCCTGAAAATGGGAGTATTCTAAGTACCGCCTTCAGGTCAGCACCTGAATTACTGGCTGATACACTGTAAACACTCAGTAAGCATTCTGTTGTCCTAGCGTGTGCTAGATGAGCTATTAATGTTTTTAGTGTTCATTGCAACTCCATATTAAGTAATTCCCTTCATTTATCTTTTCAGCTCCCTATCAGCAGTAACATCTCTCTATCCCCCACAATCTCTGTTGGCAGGAAACAGAGCCACTGGGAATTCCCTACATGTTGATGGTCATGAACTTGTCCCAGATTAAAGATTAGGGGCTGTAAACATTTTCCTTACAACAGCAGCCAACATTTTGATGTGAGCAGCTTATGATGTGGCTATTTACTGGTGGGCATTATCAAGGCAGTCTTACACGCTGGGCCTGGGCTCCCAAGTCCACGGCCACAGGGACCCCTGTTCCCTTCCCCTCCCACAGCCTTCACTGCCTGGTCACTCACCCTCTGGAATTATACACTTCGCTTCCCCAACCCTTAAGAGGTTAAGACCATAGGCTCTGGGGTCAGGTGGCCCCGGTCAGAATCCAGCTCCAGTTCTTCACGAGCTGTGAATAAGTAAGGTTACCTCCAAGCAGAAGGACTATCCAAGTGCCCTCGGCCAAGGCTGTTGAAGATCCAAGGTCTTAACACACCAGAGGGTGTAGCTCACAGAAGACGTAGTGACCGTTCCCTGCTGCGGGACCTGGGATCACCCTGACCCATAGTGTCAGCAGTCTCAGGAGGGCATCTCGGGGAGAATGGAGTCTGCACGTTGACATGGGCCCGGGTAAGTCGTGTGTGTGTGTGTGTGTGTGTGTGTGTGTGTGTGTGTGTGTACACTTGGGAAGTGCTGACGGAGAAGGCCATGGTTGCAAAGCCAACAACTGCAGTAGACAGATGCAGCCAGAGTCAATTAGCAAAGCCACCCCTGGGGCCTGTGTGCACGTGAAGTCATGTGACTGCTCAGCTCACAGCTCCTTCTGATTAGACGAAAGGTGGGCACCTGACTTACAGCCAGAAACTCCCCTGGCTGGCCACAAGCCAATCAGATTTGGGTCTGTTGTTGAAATGGGGGAGAAGAAGAGTGGAGATGCTCGAGATCAGAGCCCAGGTGGACACCGGGTTGGGGTGACGGGACTTGGTCTTGCACTTCCCCCACAGTCTGGGCAACTGAGCCAAAGAAAGGTACAGATCCATGGTTAGAAGCAGAGACAGGTGACCACATAGGTTCCAGAGACAGATAGGGACCTTCAACCCTAGGATGGGAGCCTCTGATTCCTAGGGCTGTCCCTCTGTCCCATTCAATCAAACACCCCCTCCATGGCCTTCAAAATACCCTTCAGGCCTGTGAAGACAGAAATGAAATAAATCCCTTAAATGGAAAATTATGCTGTGGTTAAAATAAATAAGGACAACTGATGTGTATGGACATAGAAAGATGGCAAAGTCATAGTAAAAATAAAAAGCAAGTTACTAACCCATATACATAGCATGATCCCACTTTTATCTTTGAAGATAAACACAAAGCAATGAACTACCTATAGCAAGATGAATAAATCTTAAAACCGAACGTCGAGTGAAAAAGAAACAGAATGCGATTTATAACACAAAGCCCTTCCTGCGAATGAAAAGCACCTTTGCACCAGAACTACACAAAGAATCGCACAACATGCGTACGCCTCCGAGTCCATAGATCACCCCCCAGACGCCCCCGGCAGGGATGGGGTGGCAGTGAGCAGGGAGCGCGCCTGGGATCAAGAGCGAAGCAGGAGGGGCGCCTGGGTGGCTCCGTTGGTTAAGCCTTCGGCTCAGGTCATGATTCCAGGGTCCTGGGTTCGAGCCCCACATCGGGCTCCTTGCTCAGCAGAGAGCCTGCTTCTCTCTCTCCCCCTCGGCCTGCCACTCTGCTTACTTGTGCTATCTCTCTGTCAAATAAATAAATAAAATCTTTTTTAAAAATTTTAAAAAAAGAGTGAAGCAGGAAACGTAAATTTATAAAACAAAAATGAAGGGCTGAGCTACACCCTCTGGTGTGTTAAGACCTTGGATCTTCAACAGCCTTGGCCGAGGGCACTTGGATAGTCCTTCTGCTTGGAGGTAACCTTACTTGTTCACAGCATGCAAATGATGACAGTGCGTGTATGGCAGAATTTTAAGGAGGCCCATGAGCCTTGCCTTTGTGTAATCCCCGTCCCTGGAGTACAGGTCGGACCTGTGACTTGCCTGCAGCCGACTCTTGCCTTCAAGACAGAGTGTCCCCCCAATTAGACTGTATTATACATCCAACGTGACCGGTAGCCAAGCCCCTGACCATGATGTTATAGGAGGTCCCATCTTAGCGGATCAGAGTGAGATTCTCCTGCGGGCTCTGAAGACATGAGCTGCCAAGCTGTGACAGCTGTGTCACGCATCACGAAAGGGCCATGTGGCAAGGAGGCCTCTAGGATCTGCAAGGGGCCTCTTCACAGGATGAAAGTGGTACCTCAGTCTTACAACCACAAGGAACTGAATCCCACCAACAGCCACTGGCTTTTGGAAGAGGACCCAAGCTCCAGAAAGCCATGCAGCTGGGCTGACACTGATCATGGCCCCGTGAGTCCCCAGGCAGAGGACCCCATAAGCGGCGCCAAACTCCTGATCCTTGTACAGACTGGGAGGTCATGAATTTACATCGATTTAAGCTAAATTCGTGGTATTTTATTACTCACCCTTACATAACTCATATGGCATGCCATGAAATGCGGCGTAAGGTTACCTCAACTGCCTGCCCCCGAGGTAAAAGAGTAATTAAAATTAAATGTACATGTTAGTACACATATTAAAAATGTTCTTTAAATTGGCCTCAGTAATTGAGTTATTCTGACTTCAAACTCCTTCCTCCTATAGCAAGATGAATAAATCTTAAAACTGAACGTCGAGTGAAAAAGAAACAGAATGAGATTTAGAACACAAAGCCATTCCTGCAAATTAAAAGCACCTTCACACAAGAACCA
Source organism: Ailurus styani (assembly GCA_002007465.1). Taxonomy (NCBI): domain Eukaryota; kingdom Metazoa; phylum Chordata; class Mammalia; order Carnivora; family Ailuridae; genus Ailurus; species Ailurus styani. Next base: position 376,383 of record LNAC01000171.1, on the reverse strand, counting down.
GAAGAAACGGGGCCATTTCCCACCCTCTAATCGCCTCAGCCACATTCCTTAGACTCCTTGGAGCATCTCTGTGTTCTTTGTGGAATGAGAGACCAAAGCTGGGCTTGGAATTCCAATAAAGGCTTGTATAATGCAGGATATGGGAGGACCTTCTGACTTTCTCCATCACAGACTTTGATCCGGGGGACAGTCTCTCCTGACCGCTGTTCTGCCTGCAGTTTGGAGGAGGGATTACACCTGAGTCACACTTCCTTATCCCAGCCCTAAATGATTTTTGCATGAGTTTTGTGACCGCCGTTTTTCTGGGGACCTCGGGATATTATTTAAAATAAGTAGCATTTATTGTATACTTACTATGTGCCAGGAACCATGCCAGACCCTTCACCTATATTAAGTCATTTGGTCCTTACAGTTAACACCACCGTGGGAGGTAACACTGTCTTTGTTTCATAGATGAAGAAACTGAGGTTCAGAGAGTCGTGGCATGTCCGTGGTCACACAGCCCGGGAGTGAGGGAGCCCGGATCTGAACCCACATTTCCCTGACTCCAAAACTCCTGTCCTTCCCACTCTATGTGCAAGCCAGTCTTTATTTATAATTCAGTATGATTTCATTGCAGTCTGTTTTTCAAATAGCCTTTTCTCTGGTTGTTCAAAGTTCTCTGAATTCTATTTCTGTCTTCCAGGATAGGAGCACTGCCTCTCCTGTATCACCTACCTGTTTCAAAAGCATCGTCTCAAACCCTTCACCCAGGTTGTCAACAAACATGTCAGGCAGAACAGCTCCCAGAAGTTTCTGGAGAGTCATGTACTATCTGGTTGAGATTCTCAGATCACCTGTTCATGCACCTGCCCATCCCTTCGCCGTATTTACTGACCACTTGCTTCACTCGTGCTAGCGAGTGTCAGGAGTGGCTACTCAGCCGCAAGAGTCTCCTGGGCCAGCTGAGCAATGCAGTCCGGTTAGAACCACACTTGCCTATGGAGTCAAAAAAACCAACAAGGAAAATGCTCACGGTAACATGATCTGCAATTTTAAGCCCACTAAATATCATACCACCAAACTAGAACTTGCCCATTGGATGGCGTGTTGGACAGGCATTATTACACATTTTTGTTAGCATTTAATATAGGAAAAAATACCCAATGATGTTAAGTATTATCTTACCAGTATTATCTATACAGTGTGTTTACAGACAACCACCATCTTAAGATTTAATTAATACTGAACAGTGGTCAAAAGTCAAATGGTCAGGCAAAAGTGTTACGGGCAGAACAGAAGAGAAAAGAAAATATACAAAGTAAATCAATGCCTTTTATAAACATTAAATATGTAAAACGCAACACGATGTAAAAACTGTGGTCAATGAAACTTTGGTGAGATCCTCAGAAGTGGAGGGGGTGGGACTAAGTGAGAATTCATATATCAATCAATGCAAGAGTGTGGATCAAAGACATCTTCTTTTTCAGGCCAATTTCCCCAAAGGAAATACTCTTCCATGTTCCACAGACCTTCTGTTTGCATTCACTGCTTTCAAAATTAGTATCAACTTCCTCTAAAATTACCATGGCTGGTCCACGGACCACACTTTGAGTAGCAAGGTTCTTTATGTGGCACAGTCTTTGTTCTTAATATCGTAACAGCAATAGCGAGGTCTTCTCCGATCACACCTTTAAAGCCACAATCTCCCCAACTCCTTACCCCTTACACAAGGAATGGTGTTGTTTCCCTATTGCTACTTCTCACACCGTCAGTTTCCATTGCATTGAAGATGAAAAAAAAGAAAAGTCGCCAATTAAATGAGATGATGCTTTAACAACAGACCAGATTCTGTTACATAAACCAATGATACCGACCTCTTAACATTTCAAAATTTCTTTCCTTTTTCCAAGGAGATTTGTCATTTCTTCTGCCTTCACTAGTGCTGATGGGCACACGGTAGGAGATCCTTCTGGACTTATTTCAATAACCAAAAGCAATACAGTTGCATTTTCCTTGAATATTTTCCTTGCTTAGGCCTATAAAACATGTGGGTGTTGCTATACAATAAAAAAAAAATGGAATTACCATTATCACTCCGATGACGTCTGTTCACGTACATCAAACAAATGTGCTACTGCTCTCTTCTCATTCCCTTTTGCATCCATAATAGCAACGCTGAGTCCAACAGAGTGTAAGGTTACAATGTTTTAAATGGAAATTAAACTCAACACGTGTAGTTCCAACAATGCACATAACTTGGCAGGAGGGACAGCCATAAGGACAGCTATAATGTTTACGCGTGCACATACGATGGCAACCACACACGACAACTGTCTCCCTGACAGCAAGCACAGGAGAGCAGTTCCATCGACGGCAAAATAAAATGTATCTCGGTGTCAAAGGTATTAACATGGGGAGGCGTCTGCACTTCAGAATTTATGAAATGAGGCATTTACTTTACTTGTTCTTCATTCCCCTGCAGAGTTAGAATGAAACGTCCTTTAGGGCAGGAATTATTATCTCTCCTGTTCTCTGCTATCTTTTCAAAGCTTAAAACAGTGCCTAGGACAGATGGATCGATCAATCAATTAATCAATCGATCAATATTTGCTGAATGAACGACTCAGTTCTGCCCCAGACTTGGCCCGATACACAGCTTGTATACTGTAGACAGTCCTAAACCCAAGTTTTGCTCCTTCCTGCGTGAATCTTATTTACAATAATTTGGCACAGAGATACTTCATATTGGATGTCATAGGTAAAACTGTGCCAAAATAAAAACTTTAACATACATCTAAAACATGAAGCATTTTTTAAAGGACTCATTTTGATCCAAAAGACAATTCCATCAACATTTGTGGAAGGCAGTGGCTATTGCCTTCAGGACACTATGCTGGGCTCTCGGTACAAAAAAGCACAAGGCGAGTGGGAGAGTTAAAGAGTGTTTGTACAAAAACAAGGTCACATACTTGTCCTGTTTGTAAGTACTGACCAAAGTCAGGATCAAACACACCTGTTGTTGCTTTTCTCTCTAGCCCCACACCTTGTGGGTGCCTGGTGGCAACCACGGGAGGGTGGAGTGGGGGTGGTGACCAATACTGACCAGACCTGGCTGTAATTTCTAGAACCTTCCTCCTCTTAAAAACACGGTCAACTCTCTCCTACTTGAATAGAATCACAGTCTTTTCCCTTATCATTTGCATTTTATAATTACAACAATGATACATGCTTGTGAGTCTCTAATTATTTAAAAATTAAAAAATGAAAAAGTGAAACATGTTCATTGAATTAAAATTTTTAAATCAAACACATAGACACATTTAAAGTGAAAGTTTCCCATCCACCTCTGGTTACAGTTTGTTATATGCCCTACTGGACTTTTCCCTACATTTCCACCCAGTTGTATATGCATCAATTCTCCTTTCATGGAAGTGGAATCATTCTATATACACTACTCTAGAGTTAGCTTTCTCCCTTTATTGAGGACACTGCATCCATACCCATACCCATATCTATATCTAGACTATATCTAGCCATATCTGCAGCCATAGTCAAAGCTACCTCCTTCTTTTTACAAGTTGAGTAGTGTTCTGTTGCATGAATGTACTCCAAGTTTATTCAAACACATCTTTTTGACGGGTCATTTCCACACTAGACAATAAACATACACACACACACACATACATTTTGCCTCTTAAGAATATTTCTGTACTTCTGAGAATGTCTGCTGAGAAATTTTAGTAGAATTTCTGTAAATTCTATAAAGCAAAATGATGTGTGCATTTTAAGTTGGTGGTACTAATAAACTGCCCTCCAGAAAAACCGCACCAATGTACCTTCATTCTTTCTTACGCGTTCAACTATTAAGTGAGCGCCTTCTATGTACCAGCTTCTTTTCTAGGTGCCGAGAATATGACGTGAACAAAACAAAATCCCTACCGTCGTGGAGTCTGAAGAAGAAAGCTAGATACTTAACAGATACAAAAGTTGCAGTGGCTCTCAGGATAACAAGAATTATAGGAAAAAGCAAATAGGGAAAGGGATGGAATGAGGCAGGATGAGTGGGGACTACTTTAGATAAAGTAGAGGCAGGAAATTCCTTTGAGGGGTGAAGGAAGTGAAGTGATAGGAAAGGGAAGAACATTCTAGAGAGGGAAGAGCACTCCCAAACAAAAATATGAAGTTCTGTGTTTACCCAAATCCTTACCAATATGACTATTACCATAATCTGCCCCCCTCAGTCTCTCTCCCAATTGTTGGCAATCTGAGGTAAAAGAGACATATGTTATTTGAGGTAAAACATTTCCTCCCATGTTCACTGATCATTTATAATTCTGTGAATTGCCTGTTGTATGACCTTGGCCCATTTTTCTGTAGTGGTGTTGGACTTTTCCTTATAGATTTGTAAGAGTGTTTCATTTTAAGGATATGGAAACTTTGTCAGTTAGGGAGAAAATACTTCCCAGATTTGCAATTTTCTTGTAACTTGATTCTCCTGTCTTTTCCCATAAAGTTTAAAAGTCAATCTTTTATGAGTTGGGATTTTGTGACTTTTAAAATGGACTTTCCCAGCCCTAAATTACATGAATACTTTCCAATTTTTTTAGTACTTTTGTGTTTTATTAAGATTAAGACTGGGACTTTTGTGGCGGGGGGGGGAGGGTAAAGGGACCTATAGGATGAGGAGGGGAATCTCACCTTTTTGCCCAATTGAGATCCCAAGTAATCTGGCACCATTTATTGAATACCCGTTTGGCGGTTCAGACTGGGAACTCCAGAGCTGGGCTGTCTCAGCTAGAACAAGGTTCCACCCCCACTGGCTTTGGGACTTCAAGGGTGTCACCTAAGCTCTGTCCCAGAGTTCTCACCTGGGAAATGGGAATAATACCAGCACCTGCCTGTTAGGGATGCCCTGAGGATCTAGAGGACAGTGAAGCACGTGGAGCACCCGGCACTAACTGTCGGTGTCACTGGCGGCGTGCCCGCGATTCCCCCAGCCTCTGGGAGCTCGCGCTTCGGTCCCTTCCTCCGCCCGGGCCAGGCTGCTTACACCGTCATTGCCTTGTGGGTTGTTTGTGTAGGTTTCAGTTTGGTTTTGTCTTCTTTTCGATATTTGAAATTACGTCTTCCTTCCTTCCTCTCCTTCCTTCCTTTCCTTTTTTCAAAATTTCTTAGCTATGTCACATTTTGACTTGTTATTGTCTATAATTTTATCAGGGTTTTGTTTGAGGAGATTGTTGTATTTGCTCTACTGATTCTCCCCACCAGGGAGCACAGAGTGCCTCTCCATTTGCTCTTCCCTTCTGTGTCCCCAGGAAACTGGCGGAGCTTTCTGCGTAAGACCCTTCAGTCACCCCTTTGACTTACTCCCAAGTCTTTGAGAGGTCCAGGTCCTGCTCTACAGGAGATCTTTGCCATTGGAGTTTGTAACTGGGATGTTGTTGGCACATTGGAAAGCTCCTGATGTAATTTATGTCTCCCCACCCTTCTCAGGGCCCGTGTTGTTTCTATTTATCTGACTCCTTTTCCCTTTTTTCATTCCTTATGATTCTCTAACAACCTAGAGCATGCAAAAGATTTCCAAATATACTCTCTCCTCAATTCTCACAACAATCCCAAGTGGCCAGCAGTGTGGAGTTTGGGTTTTTGTCCTCATTGTGCAGATGTGCAAGGTGAGGGCTCAGAGAAGGTAAATAACCTCCCCCAAGGTCATCATCCTGGTGGTGACGGAGCTAGAACTTGAAGTCAGGACTCTTTGGCTCCAAAGCCTGTGCTCCTTGCACTGCCCTCATTCATTAGGACTTTGTCATTCTGCTGTTACCCAGCAGTACCCTGGCCCTCAAGCTGCCCCTCTGTCCCTCAGACACGCCACATTGGCTCCCACTCCAGAGCATCTGTCCCATTAGCACGTGAGGCCCCTGAAGGAGAGAACTGGTCTATTTCACCCCCATGCATGGTGCCTAGGGCAGGCCCCAGCCAAGGCCAGCTTCAAGAGCATGCAACCTATATAGTCAGAAGTCCCACACGCTTGGTTCAACTTGCTGTCCCCTTCTTCATACTCTTGCTCACTTAATCACTGACCTTATGATTTGTAAGTGGAGTCTGATGGGACAATGGAGCATGTGAGTGAGCAGAGGAGATACACGCAATCTGTGTGTCCCCCCTTCCTTGCGCAGAGGATTCAAAATGCCCCTTAAACATAGGATTACAGCAGACCCAGGATGCATGCTGGTTCGGTAAGGCCCAAAGTGAGTTCAGGATACAGGTTACATCCATGGCTGAGTAAGCAGGAAGCCCGAGAAGAAGCACGCTCTGCTCCCACTGGAACTTGCTTCATGGAATTAACGCCGTATTGTAAACTTGAAATACGCTAAGAGAGTAGATCATAAGTGTTTCCACCAAAAGAAAAAAATAAATCACGATGTGAGGTGACAGATGTGCTCATTATTTCGACTGTGGTGATTGCTTCACTGTATACGTCTATCAAATCATCACACGGTACACTTTAAATATATACAGTTTCATTTGCCAATTACGCCTCAGTGAAGTCGGGGAGAAAACTTGCTTCCAACCCAGAAAGAACGCAATGACACTCTAAGAAGCATGAACAACCCAGGAGCCCTCCCATACCCCGTCTCCTGGTGTCTGAGAAGTCTCACGTTAGCCGGCTGTTTACGCTGAAGACGATGCCACGGGAGGAAAGGGAAAGATAAGACCACCCACAGTTCTTTCTCCTTTTCGTCCTTCCTTACTCATCCGTGAAATGGAGGCAGAGGCGCCAGCAGAATGTACGCGCGTCAGGAAGTGAGATAAGAGCAGCTGAGTCAGATCCCTGCAGATCCCGACTCCTCTGGTGCAAACAAAACATCCATCCAGGTATGAGTGACAAAATACAAATTGTGTAATGTTGGTAATTCCACGAAGGAGTTAAAGGCTTGTATCTGCATTCCAAACAGGCATTGCACAATACAAGATGAACAATAAAATTCATGCTATCTATTAAAATTTATGTTTGCTTTACTTAGAACAGCATTAAATAGCAAGGACGAGATGCTATATGAGAGAGAGAGCACAGAAGAAAGGAATAAGCTTTCTATTTCACACTGGATCCTGCAAATGATGTAGCCAGCCCTGTCTCGGCACCTGCGCTAACAAGAGCTCCTTCCATCCAAGGCCCTTCTCCTTGCAGATCCCTGCGGGTTAACAGGAGCAACTTACAGGCTTGGGGATTGAGTCATAAAGAACACCTCCCAGCAGGATTCTATAACACTGGCCCTAAATTCTCTGTGGCACTGGGCACTTTCCTACTGCCTATTCCCAGACACACCCCTCTACAAATTGCTGCACATGTGCTCTTCTGAGACGGCGATTGCTCCTGTCCATTTCCCAAAAGTGATGGCTACAAGCTACACAGTGATATCTGCTAAGTTCATGGAGGAGCCGGGGGGAGAAGCGTGAGAAGAACCCACAGGTTTCATGCTTCCAGATCTTCTGCATCTTTAACTACAGTCCTGTTATCAATTGACCTTCTAGCTGGGAAGTGCTCCAGCAGGTTATTTATGGCTTATCTTTACTGAAAAGACAACCATAAAGAAAATAGCCTGTATCCAGCCTCTTTCCTTGCTGTGTTTCCCTCCGGACACAGGAGCCCCATAGTCCCCTCCACCTCCGTTCCTTCAAGATGCCATGCTGGCTGACCCCAGAGCTTTACGCTGAGTTCAAGGACAACTGGGATGCCAGGGGTAGTGGAAGGAGTCTGGCTGATTAGAAAGACCTGGAACTAAATAGCACAGCTATGGAGGACGACATCAGAGAGGCCAAAACCTTCACTTGCAAGGACAGAAAGAGTACAGAAGCCCGTGGCTGGGCATCTTGCTACCCTGCCACCCATCTTCTTGCGCACCCGTGGGGATGACCACCCACATGCACACAGACACCCACACGTGCGTGCACATGCACGAGACTTCCCACTGGTCACAGCTGTCTTGTGCTGAGACTCCTGGTTGCCTGGCCCTCTACACACGTGTTCCGTTTCTGTGAGTTACTCTGTGAGGGAGGGATTATCATCCCCATTTCACAGAAGACAAGACCGAGGCACAAGGAAGTCAGGAAACTGCTCATAGGAGAGGGGCCCTCTAACTCCAAAGTCCGCACCCACTTCAGGGCAGTTCCAGGTGAGAAACAACACCCAGGATCCCCGTGAGCCCGGAGCCTGGCCTCCGGGATGATCACATGTTCTCCCCGGTGTCCTTTGTGTTCTCGGGCTTTACCTCGTGACGTTCACCAGCTACAGACTGAAGAATTTCTGTCTCTCTTGCTAGGATTTCCCTTCTACCCTATAGAACTATATTTGAACTAAATTTTCTACAGCAGGTTCTCAGACCCAGAAAGGCATGGCCATCACCCCGCCAGGGTTCCCTGCAGCCCCAGACCGGCTGAGTGGGGACCTCTGGGTGTGAGCCCAGGAATCTGCATTTTAAAGCACATCCGTGTCACCATCACAAGCTGGCATGTTTGGGAACCCTGAATTCTTTACCTTTACTGTGCATAAGAATCAGCTGAGCTCTTCTTGAAATGCAGGTTCTGATTTGGCAGGTCTGGGGCAGGGCCTGAGAGTCTGCATTTCTTATGCACCCCCAGGTGATGCTGATGCGGCGTCCATGTCCGTGGACCACCCACTGAGTACTGAGGGTTTACGTCAGTGGTTCACAAACACCAGAATCACATAGGGAGCTTTTTGAGCTAAGCTGCCTGGGCCCTACCCACAGGAATCATGCAACTGGCCTACAATCAAATCAACGTCCCTCAGCTCAACTGTTTATTGGAGCCACCTTGACTGGCTTGCAAAACCCGATTCAGTTTTCAGGAATTCTGTGAGCCAGTCGGTAAACAGATCCACTGTTAACCATTACATTATATAAATTTAAAATTAAATTATATTAAAAGCAAAGGTAATACTCAAAACACAGCCCTTCGTGATTATTTGACTATATTGAACTACTGTACTTCTACGCTCTTGAGGTCACTGACGCTTCTCATACCTGTATGGTGGAAATAGCACATGATGTTATGCTACTGTGTATTTCCTCTCGATGGTCAATGCCATCAGCCGCCATCGGAGTGTTTACACCTCAGAAATTTGCAAACATTACAAATCGGGATTTACTTTCCCAGAAAGCGAGTTGTAAAACATCTGTCAGGACACCTGCAGTCCTTGAATATCTGCATGGACCAAAATCCCCTGGGATGCTTGATAAAAATGCAGACAGCTGGTGACTGCCTGACAAGTTTCTGAATCCAACTCTCGGGGTGCAGGGCTGGAGGATCTGGGAACGTTTTAAAACAAGTGACCCAGGTGATTTCTTATCTCCAGTAAAGTTGCCTTAGAATATCAGTTAACCTTCCTATTTAGCAAAACTCTACCCTCTCCTTGCTAAGAAATCATTTCCGATGGATTTTGAAAAGGCCTTTGACCTGGTTCCTGTGAGTTGCTGTCACATCCAACTTCTGGGCAGAGCACTTCTTCCTGAGACTCCAACAGAAGGAAGCTCAACAGAGCTTGTCCCCTAAGTGTCCTGGCTTCTGACCCCACACCCAAAAAGCATCTGCCTCTGATTTTTCCCAGTAAAGATGGTGGGTTGCCCAGAACTGTCCATGCTCAACTGTCTCATCAGGCTTAGGTCCAAGTTCAAGCCCTTTTGCTAATGGTCGGAGAGAATCAAAGCACAAGAAACTAAATGACTTGGGCATACAGAAAGTTCTGCCAGATTGTGTAGTCCAAAGCTTTATTGAGATTTGCCAAGGTTCGCCCATCTCTGGGGTCATGGAACTGGGCAGATGTGGTCCTTGTGGGGATTGATCCTACAGCCCTGTATTCTAATCCACAATTATGAAGCTTAATATTTCCCTCACAATCAGTAAGAACCCACATGTTTCTCCTTACTTGCTCCTCCAGCAACTCTACAAGTACATAGTCCTGTCACCAGGGTCCAAATGAGGAAACAATTTAAGAAACATGTCCAGGTTGATGACATTTCTGATGTCTTAATCCCTAACCATGTGTGTTTGTTTTCTGCTGCTCCATAAAAAATCATCACAAACTTAGCAGCTTAAAACAACACAAATATTATGTCACAGTCTCCATCCACATGTCAGGAGTCCAGAAAAGGATTCCGGGGTCCTCTGCTCCGGGTCTCACCATGCTGAAATCTAGGTATTGGCCAGAGATACAATTCTCACCTGAGTTTCTGCCAAAGCCAAGTACCACTTAAATTATTATTTACTTCATTTTTCTTTAAACTCACTTAATAGAAACTCAATGTTGTCCTAAGCCTGTCTATGAAAGCCCCAGGTTGGATGTTCAAGTTCTCCTTTTTTATTCTAATGATATGTTAAAATAAACATACTGTTATTGACAAATGTTTTCAGGTTCCCATCGAAAATCGACTTGTATACCAATGGTACCCACATCACATGTTAGAACTTCTCACTGCACCCCATCTGGGCTTCCTGACACCACAACCAGCACTAACAGGTCCCGGGCACCTGACAAATTATTTCTCTGGCCAACCACCCTCATAGAAGCTACAAAGTCTCGGCTGCCAGACCTGGGCAAGTACAGACCTGCAGACAAGTACATACTGTTTCATACAAATGCCTCCATAAATTTGATACACATATTATCAGCACCAGAAATGAATTTCCATAGGAGATCCTAATGTTTGCTGATGCTTTGAGAGCCTGAGAAAGTATCTTCCAACACAACAAACATATCATTTAATCTTCACAAACTCTGAGGTAATTACCATCATCCCCACTTTGCAGGTGAGGGAACTGAGGCTGTAGGAAGTGGAAAGGCATATTGCAATGCAAACACAGTCCTCTGATGCATTCGGCAATGTTTTCCATGGCATCTTCACTCTCTCCCAAACAACCTGCTAGTTTCCTCCCAGGGATCGCTTTCCTTTCTTTCTTGTAGCTGAGAACATGGCGGCTAGGAACAGAGACTGGATTTCCCAGCTTGTCTTGCAGCCGGGAGAACCCACATGACCAAGGACTAGCCAACTGGGATGTGAATGGAAGAAATGTGTGCAACTTCTGGCAAAAGTCCTTCAAGACTCTTACTCTGTCTCCTTCCTGATGGCTGGAATGTAGCCATGATGGCAGGAGCTTCAGCAGCCCTTTTGAACAATGAGGTGACCTTGGAAAATGGACACCATGCACAGTGAGGCAACAAGCTATTAGGATCCATAGGCCCTGAGGACTTTCTGGAGCAGAACCAAACAGCTTCCCTTTGGACTGTTACATGAAAGAGAAATAAACCTTTACCTTGTTTAAGAGACTCTTATTTAGGTCTGTGTTATTTAAACCCAAACCCTTCCATAACTAATATAAGGTCATAGCAAGGAAGAGAAACCCCAAGGCTTCACTGTCCCCAGTTCACAGATCAAGTCCTTGTTTTCTTGGAAAAAGAACACCTGGCTGTGGGACTGTAGCAACAGGAGACATGGCTGAGTCATGGCCCACAGGTGGCACTTTGTAAATGCTTATCCACTTAGGTGGCGCCTGGACCAGAGTCCCCATACTGGCCACCTACAAGCAATCTGGTGCTGCAGATTCATTCCTTCTGACAGTTCCTCTTAATAATACTTCCTATAAGCTCCTCAGCAGAAATTAAAAAAAACAAAATCAAAGCAGCCCCACTGAGCATGCCAGGCACTGACAAATATCAGATCAAAACCAGCTGGGCTGACAAAGTTCTGACACCTTCTTCCCTGAGTTCTTCGAGAATTTGGGAAATGGCAAATGATGGTAATGAGGGAAATAAAAACTTCATTAGGGAGTGGAAGGAAAATGAGCCCAAGCTAAATAATACCCACCCAGAGATGCTGGGGAGAGAAGGAGTAGGTTTTGGCAGGAATATATTGGACAAGCACAGAAGGTGTTGTTGGACAGAGCAAGAAAAGAACTGTCATTTCTTGAAACATCTCCAACATTGACCTAACTCCATCAGGTCTATAGTGCTGGTCTGGCCCCTGGAATTGGGCCATGATATTTTCTCACTTTTCGAATTGTGATTTCACACATCAGTAACAACTGGAGGTGGAATCCTTCCCAAGAGCAGCTGCCTCCAGCCCTAACTCCCCATTGGATTCTCCCCAAGTGGCTTCCAATGGTGCTGCCAATACACAAATTCTGGAGTATTGATTTTCACTGCCCATTTTCCATTAGCTCCAACAAGAGAGACAAGATACTGCTGGCCTGGCAGAAGGAAAAACCATTAATTGGATGTCAGTATCCAGAATTGAGAAATAATGGCAATTCAGTATCCAGAATTGAGAAACAATACTATTTATTTATTGCCTATGATGTGTCAGGCATTGTACTAAGTGATTCATATCTTCAGTGAAAATGGCTAGTATTTATAGAGTATTTACTATATGCCAGGCACTATGCTAAATATTGTCACATATAGTAGCTCACTTCATCCTTTCAAAAACTCTAAGAAGTAGGTACTGTTCTTATATCTGTTTTACTGATAAATGTTCTGAGGCATAGAAGCGGGGGTATTTCTCAAAGACACAGAACTAAGAAGTTGAAAGCTAGGACTGACCCAATACAGAGCACATTCTGTCACCTGAAGGCTGAAAAACATGATTAAGCACAGAATAAACAGGAGGCTGAGAGACTAAGACATTTGCACACAACCATCACCATCAAATCCCTTACTCAGCTTTATATTTCTCCATTGTACTTATCACTACATTATGAATTGTTCATTCTCACATCCTGCATTCACAAGTCAGTTACACAAAGGCAAAGATTTCTTTACAATTTCTTCACTGCTATATCCCCCGCTCCTAGAACTATGTGCTGAACACACAGTAAATGCTCAGATAATGTTGGAGAAAGGAGGCGGGGAGGGAAGAAGAAGTTCAGGAATGTTCAACAGCATGGAGCACTGTTTGGAGAAAAAGCAGCGGTGAGCACAGTAGCATGGGGGAAAGAAGAGATAAGCAAGTAGGCTACAGAACGACTCTGGGCTCAGGCTCTGGAAGGGTTACGAGGAAAAACTGAAACAGAGTGACTGGAAACAAGAGCCCACAAAACCACACCGCAGATGATAAAAAGAAATTAACATTTGGCCTTAGTCTGGGACTTGGTGTAGAGATAAGAGAGAGTGAAGGGAAGAGCAGCAAACTGGAAAAGCCATGTTCTTTTCAAGGGAGTCATGGAATGAAGGGGTGGCCACGTTTAACACCAACCAATTTTTGCCATATAGGTATGCAGCCTCCAAACCAGATTTTTGTGAAATAGTCCAACTTTTCATGTTGGCATCAAATTCTAAGTTGTTGTCATTGTCATTATTATCAAATGTCATAGGAATGGGAAAATAGCTTGGCTGGACAAATGCTCCTACACAGAATTATAAAATCTGGACAACATATGTTTAAAAACAACTACTTGAATATTCTGGAGAGCAACCAGAAATAGATGGAAAGTAGAAGAGACTTTACCCTTAAAAGATGGGAATTGGATGTGGGCAATTTGCACATTTGAGACTTTTTGCCTGAGGGCATTCACCAATCTTCAGGCAGCTCAGAGGGACAAAAAGCTGCAAGTTTACTGGCTTGAGGTATCAAAGGACAGAGTTCAGGGCTGGAAAAGCAGTTATAAATTTAGGGAGTAAATCCTGGAAAAGAAAGAGCAGCATCTAGAATGGGTCCCAACATCTGCATATAAAATGCACCCAAATCCATGGCCAGCTCTAAACTCCATGTTTAGGAGGAGGAGAACCTAGGGACTACAGCCAAAAAGCGGCAGACAGAAAGACAAAGAACTGGGACGCCTGGATTGCTCAGTCAGTTAAGCATCTGCCTTCATGATCCAAGGGTCCTGGGATCAAAACCTGCATCAGGCTCCTTGCTCAGTGGAGAGCCTGCTTCTCCCTCTCCCTCTACTACTCCCCCTGCTTGTGCACACACACACACACACTCTCTCTCTCTCTCTCTCTCTCTCTGCCAAATAAATAAAATCTTTAAAAAAAAAAAGAAAAAAAGAAAGGAAAAGGAAGGAAGGAAGGAAGGAAGAAAAAAAGTAAGTAGTACAAATAAGCAGAGTTTTCAGCTCCCGCTAACCATGAGGGAGGCATGATTTGGGGTATGGGTCCATCCAAATTAACTGCTTACTCTTCAGTGTTCACTCTTCAGTGGAGCACAACAGAATCCAAAATCATCATACATGACGCCCAATAGTCAATCATAAGTCACTAGACAAAGAAGCAAGAAAATATGACCCACCATCAAGAAAAGAAGCAGTCAACAGAAAATGATCCCTGATGTTGAAATAATTTCAGACAAGAAATTTAAGACAGCCATTATGAATGCAATCAAGGATTTAAAGAAAATAAGTACCTCAGGAATGAATAGCTGGGGAATCTCAGTAGAGATATAGAAACCAAACCAAACCAAAGCAAAACAAAACAATATTACATATAGATTGTAGAGCTGGAAAAAAAAATACCTGAAATGAAAACATCACTAGACGAATGTAACATCAGATTAGAAGCAGGAGAGTCACTGAACTGAAAACTCAATCAATAGAAATCACCCAATCTGAAGAATAGACAGACAAAAGATTGAAGAAAAATGAACAGAACCTCAAAGATCTGTGGGACAATAGCATGCGGCCTAATAGACATGTAATTTGAAACTAGAAGGAGAGGACAGGGAGTATGGGTATGAAAAAAATATCTTGAAGAGAAAAGCCCCAAACAGCCCAAATTTGCTGAAAGACATTAATGTACAAGTACAGGAAGCTCAGCACACCCCAAATGAGATAAATATAATGAAAACTACATGTAGGTATATTACAATCATATTCTGAAATGTCATCATAAAATCTTGGAAGCAGCTAAAGGAAAAAAAAAACCTATTACATACAGAAAGATAATCATATGAATGACAGCTGACTTTCTACTGGAAACAATGAGGGCAATGAGAAAATGGAGTAACATCTTTACAATGCGGGAAGAAAAAAGATTCATCAACCTATATTCTTTATCAAATAAAATTATCTTTCAAAAAGGAAAACAAAATAAAGACATTCAAATAGACGAAGACTGAGAGAATTTATCACCAATAAACTTGTACTATACGAACTGCTATAGGAAGTTTCATAATGAAGGGAAATGACACTAATTGGTAGAAACTCAAACCTACAGGAAGGAACAGAGATCACCAAAAATTATGTAATACATGTCCCAAACAGTCCTGTTGGCATCATTTTATGAAAGATGTGAAAGACTAGCCAGATGAGAGAGGACTGTGTGTGCAAGCTTGTTCATCAAACAAGTAATAGAGGGCTAACCATCTCTAACCTCTGCCTCCCAGCTGTGAAAGCCAGGGCATGGTGAGAAGAGTGAGGAGAACTCCGTGAGGGGCTTTCTCTCGTCCTTCACTTTCTGATCCTGCAGACAAGCAGTGGTTGTGTGATCCAGGCCATGCTGAAGACCCACGTGGAGTGTCCACAGCCCGTGAGCAGCAGGGGTGAGTCTGGCTTAGGAAGTTTTATGGCCTCCTACTGCCTCTGTGCCTGCAAGTGAGTAGAAAGTCTCCCAAGACCGAGACAACGCATTGTGAATAGGGACCCTATAACAGGGGAAAACTCAGCATGTTCCACTCCATGTGACTCCTATTTCCCTTGCTGCTGTGATCTATGGGTTAGAAACTTCTGCTTAGCCTTGCATGTAGGCACGTTAAACATTGAAGGAATTTTGCCTACAGCTAAGATTTACAAAAACCACTCTTTTCTCAAAACCTATCTCACCTGAGGAGAGAAAGAAGTAACTGGAATAGTCATCACCATAACTCCTTTAAGACTGAGAAATGGTCGTAACTCAGAGGGGACTGAAACCACACCCCATAGAGTTAATGAGGTTGAAACTAGCGGAAAGTTTAAAGCTTCTCAGAGAACTGTTCCCCCAACTGGTTATCATGTCTTTTTAGACCTCACTTAAAAATCCACTGGCTGTCTCTGCAGAAGACTGGACTCAAAGCCAACTGATACGGTTCCAGGCTAGGAACAAACAGGGGCCCGCATTCCTTGGCCAAGATAACAAGCCCAAGACCCATGTAGTTAATAGCAGCTCTGAGAGCATGCGCATAGACCTATCTCCTTGTCCTAAGATAACCTGCTGACATCAGGGGCTGGATTTTACCTCATTCTGGTGTTAAGTCTCCACCCCAAAGTGAACATGGAAAGTATGTTACATATATGTTTGCTCAATGTCCATGATCCATCTTTCCTCATGAACAGTCATAAATTTCTCTGCCATTTTCACTAACATGTATATCATCTCAACCCCTGTGATTATAAAGAACTCCTCCTTTAGGGAGGCAAATTTGAAGCTTGCCCTCCCATCTCTTGGTTTGGCTGCCTCTGGAAGAAACTCTTCCCTTTGCTACACACCTGAGGTCTCAGTGATTGGCTTTGCTGTATGAACTTGGATTCAGTTACAACTGAATAAAAGGCAAACTGATCTAAAAAAATAAAAGGCCCAAAGAGCTCAGGAAACTTGAGTTCTAGTTTGGACTCTTTTTGACTATCTGAAATGGTTCTTCAGCTTTCCCCTATGCTCAAAAATAAGTTAAAAGGGAGAGAATGATGAGGGAAAAGGGTCTCAGCCTCTCCAACCTTGCAGTGATCTTGTGAGGGTCCAACTTGTAACTCCTCATTGGAAATGTTTGAAGCTCTTTAAAAAAAACAAAAGAAAGAAAAAAGAATTTGGGGCATCTGGGTGGTTCAGTGGGTTAAGCATCTGCCTTGCATTCAGATCATCATCCTGGGGTCCAGGATCCAGCCCCATGTCAAACTCCCTCTCAGCAGGGAGCCTGTTCCCCCTCTCCTCACACCCCTGCTCACTCGTGCTTTCTCTTACTATCTCTCACTCTCAAATAAATAAAATCTTTAAAAAAAGAGAAATCCCTTAAAAATTAAAATTAAAAAACAAAGAATTATTATGAAGAAAGGTCCTTCCCTTACACACACTCTACTCTTTTCAGGGTGTAAAAAATCCACCGGGAGGCTGGCTTTAAAATACTTCATATTGGCGAAGGTGTGAAGAAATTAGACCCCTCGAGCTTTGCTGGCGGGAATATAAAATGGGGCAGCTGCTGGGGCCAACAGTCCGGCACTTTCTCAAAAACTGAAACACAGAAATAGCAGATGAGCCAGCAATTCCACTTCTGGATAGAAATCCAAAGATTTGAAAGCAGGGACTGAAACATGTGTTTGCCACTCACGTTCACAGCAGCAGTATTCACAATCGCCAAAAGGTGGAAACGACCAGGAGCCCACCACCAATGAATGGATAAACCAAGTGTGGTGGACACGTGCAGTGGACTACTACGCAGCCTTCAAAAGGAAGGAAAGTTTGATGCAGACTACCACACGGATGAAACCTGAAGATATGCTAAGTAAAATAAACCAAATAAGTGAAATAATGGACAAACAGTATAGGATTCCACTTATACAAAGTACGTAGTCAAATTTATAGAGACAGAAAATAGAATTCAGGTTCCCAGAGGCTGGAAGAGGGGATAAACAGAACTCTTTTGTTTTATGAAGACCGAGTTTTGGCCTCGGAGGACAAGATCCTGGAGACAAATGGTGATGTTGCCTAACAGTGTATAATGTTACGGGTGCATAACACTTAAAATGGTTTAAATGGTTTACGTTTTATGTTATGTATATTTTACCACGATTGTAAAAACACACATGAGCCTCCAAGACATAATGATTCTTTTAAAGATTTAATTCATCTGTTTTAGAGAAAGGGGAGAGAGCAAACAAGCCGGGGGAGGCATAGAGGGAAAGAATCTCAAGCAGACCCCGCACTGAGCTCAGAACCTATCATAGGGCTTGATCCCATAGCCCTGAGATCATGACCTGAGCCAAAACCAAGAGTCGAACACTTAACCAACTGAGCTACCCAGGTGCCCCAACAGAGTGAATTTTTTTAAAGTGAAATTTCCATGGGGTGTGATCTCTAGTGTTCCAGACCTCAAGGACGGCTAGCTAGCTAGCATTCAGAAGCCTTCAGGCACAGGAACGATGACTGCCCAGGGTCTAGAGAGAAGCAGACGTGGAGACAACGACATGCAGCCATTTGCTCAGCCTAGAGCTGCTCTGCACTGGCGTTTCTCCCAGGCAGGATCCCGCTGCGGGGGTTTCCCAAAGTGCCCCTTCCCTCCCTCGCTGTCCCCCTGGGGTCAGGCACATATAATCAAAGTATTTGTTCATACAGCCACAGACTTGGTGAGCTCCTTGATTCCTCATGGCCCCATGAGGTAGGTAGGAACCACCAATGCCTTCACTGTACAGATGAGGAAACTGAGGCACCGGAATGTTCAGTCACCAGCATCTGGGGACAGAGACAGGATGCAAAAGTAGGCCAGCAGGCTCTAGAACCATATTCTTGGTCACAATTCCTGAAGCTGTTCTAACAGAAGATGTGCCTGTCGCTCGGGCATAAAGGGCCTTCCGAATACAGATGAATAGTTTATTGTTGATTTGTTTGGGGTTTTGTGAAGTCAGGCCTCCTTGGAGAAGCCACGCACCTCAAGGATGCTGATGCCAAAGACAGCTTCCTCGTAGTGAGTGCTTCCTGTGTCCTGGACACCATCCCTTGAATCTCCCAATTGTGTGGGGCAGGCAGATACCGTCCCCATCTGACGGAGGACAGCAGGGTTGAGTCTTTGGGTCACTTGCCTAAGTCTACACCTGAGCTGGGGGATTAAAAGCCAGGGGTGGCTGACCGAGAATCTCTACTCCTCAACCGAGCAGTTCTCAAGGGGAGGGGGGCTTATTTTGATCCCCAGGGGACACTTGGCACTATCTGAAGACACCTTCGCTCATCTGGACTCAGGGCTGCGTTACTGGCATTGGGCGGGTGGGGTAGAGGTCCGCAAGGCCACTACACACCCTGCCGTGTGCAGGACGGCCGCCTCCACGAAGAACGATCCAGCTCAGAATGTCAACAGTGCTGAGGCTGAAAGCCCTGTTTCAACCCTAAGCTATGAATAAAAGCAGCGCCGGGATCTCAGTTTTCGGTTTCTAAATGTTTCCCCCGAAATCTTAAAATAACACACCATGGCACGTCAACCGTGGCTATCTCTGGATGGTGAGTTGTATTTTCTTCTTTTGGCAAAACTGTGTTTTTCTAAATTGTCTTTGATGAATATGCATTAGTCTTGTAAAGAAGTTTCAGCTTTTTAGAGAAGCCCACGAGCTTTAAGTTGGAGAACCCTTCTGGGTTGCCATTTTGTTATCTGATGCTGAGTTTCAGGAAGGTGGGTCGGGGTCAGGGTCTGGGCCTGCCAGTCGGTGGACATCACCCTGGGACTTTCACCTCTCTGAACCTACTCCTCATCAGTGACGTGGACACCATACCTTTTGCGTCTGTGCCTTGGTGACCTAGGTGCCCGAACAGGTGTCAGGCGCTGTGGAGCCGAGCATCTCACAGGCGTCAGCTCTGTTCACTTCCCCAAAAGCCCATGAGGTTGGACACTGAACCAGAGGAAGGAGAAGTATCTTGCCCAAGCTCATGCATGCGGTAGATGGTAAAACTGAGGCTAGAACCAAAGACGTTTGCCTCCCAAAGGCTGTTCATTCTGCACAACCCCACGGCTCCGCTCACACCAGCCAGCAAGCTAAGGATTCAGCAATGGTTTTTCTGCTCATCGTGCTCCTGGGGGCACTTTGCACACACTGCCCTTGAAAGACAATTGAAGAAGACCGCAGACAGCCTGCATCCCTGAGCTTCTTGAGCAGAAAGTGCTGTGTGGTATCCGACTCACTCTAACCCTCCAGCCCCAAGCGGATCTGGAATGAACCAATAGAGTGATGAACACCTGGAAGCTGCCCTCATTCACGCTCACCAACAGGGGCTTCAAGGCCAGGTTGGGTGGGCCCAGCCTTCTGCAGAAGCCGGGGGGGGGGGGGGGGGGGGNAAAAGGAGAGCCAGCAGTGAGGCTCCGAGGCAGGGTGGAGTCCTTTTGTCTTCTTTCCACCTTGGTCTTCTGAAGATGTTACCCTGCTCTCATCCGGCTGAGGGCAGAGCTCAGGAGAGCCCTAAAGCCCCATCGGCTCCTGGCCCCTGGCCATGACCCCATGGAGGTCGGGCTGCCAGAGACAGCAGGTCTTTTACTATAAGTATGTTTCATGCAATGTTCGGGACACTCTTATACTTAAGAAATCATTTGTTGTTTGTATGAAGTTCAAATTTAACTGGGCATCTCTCACCTTACACGGCCACCCTACATGGAGGAAAAGGGCAGATTGCCAGGGTGCTGGCCTTTATTATGACAGTTCTATTCAGAATGGGTCACTGTGACCCTTCGTGTTGGCGCTAGGATCTGAACCCACACTGATTCGGCCTTTGCATCTTTCTAAAAGTACATTTTCTTTTACCTCCTTTCCTGCATAATATCCTCCCTTGACTCTCCCATTAGCCAAGGCTAAAGGCTCAGCACCTCAGCTGAGTCTGTTCTATGCCCTGCTGTGCCCCAGGGCCCAGACACATGCGGCGCGGGGAACGTGGCCGAATGAATGAGCAGGTGCACAGTGTCCTGGACGGTGGCCCCTGATACCTCCAGCCTCCCTGCCTCCTGCCCTCCCTCCGTCCCTCCCTGGGACACCCTGCAGGGCGCCACACAAGCTTCTTCCACTCCCCACCATCACTTGCTTCCGAGCCCGACCACCAGCCCTCCCAGCTCCTCCCAATCCTTCAATCTCAGCTTTCCTCTGACTTCCACCCTGAGTTCTGGAGCAGGAGGAATGCCTACCACCCTAAGCATGCAGACAGCACGCCGGCAATGCTCGAAGCGCCCTCGGGGTGTGAACCCTCCTGACGTCAGGGTGACGAGGGTAGGTGCTAGTGCCAACTGCTTTTGACACTCAGTCGGGATGAGGCCAGAATCCCAAGCCTTGAGGTCTGGCTCCCAGCCCACACCTGCACTAGCCACCCCCTTCACTGCCTGTGTCAGACTTTCTGCCCGGGTCGTGATTGCCGGCTTGCTTGTCTGAGCCCTCCACTGCCTGTGTGCTCCCCGAGGGAGGACAGGGGCTTGTTCCCTGCAGAACCCCCAGCACCTGTCACACACCGTGTCTGATAATATCAATCCACATGTATTGAGTGCTTCCTATGTTCCAGGCACTTTCTAAACATTTTATGCATTTTGCTCAATTCCCATGACCACCCTGTGAGTTGTAAGCACGACTGTGATCCCCACTTTACAGACGGAGAAGCTGAGGCACAGAGAGGATAGGGTAGTAGCTCAAGTCAGTGGCAGAGCTGGGAGCCAAACTTGGTGGTGTGGTTGAGTGAAGAGAGGAGCTTTTCTGGTGACTTAACAAGGTCCTGAGAACTAAATGGTAAAATAGAGGGGAAGGGGGTTATTGTAGAAACAGGCACGGAGGGGCCCCACACCAGATCCCAGGTCAGCTCTGGACACAATGCACTCCCCATCTCTAAAGGCCAGGATCAGCTGCATTCATTCCCTTAAAGTATTCTGAGACCCTGAATTCTCACCTAGTCCTTGGTCCTGCTTCATCCTAATAACAAACCACAGTAACAGTAGCTGATACTACGGAGAACGTGCCGTCTGCCTGTGCCACGCATCCTCGGCCACCAACCTTCTGGCTCTTTCCCTCATTTTATCAAGGAGGTTCAGAATAGTGAAGGGGCTCTGCCAAGGCCGTGTGGCTCCTTGGTAACAGAGCTGGGATCTGAGAGCCGGCCTGTGCTTCTAACCACCATGCCCTGCCCCCCGCCCTGATTTCACTGCCCCTTGAAATGAGGGCTTCCATCCACCAACAAGCGCCAGTGCAAAGAGCGGTAACGAAATTCAGTACAAGGGACGCCTCAGGGAGGGAAGGCTCCCCCCGCCTTTCTGTTTGTGCTGCAGAGCAAATGTCCCTAGGGAGAGGCAGCGACATAGCTCACAGCTTCCCTCTCTGTCCCCAGAGCCAGCCATGGATCATGGGGAAGCTGCAGTTTTTACCGGAAGGATCTCTAACAGAACTGATTTACCTCAATTCATCCTGCACTTCCTCAGATAAGCCAACTGAAATTAAAGTTCATTCATTGCTTTTCTTTCATTAACTGATGGCCAGTGAACACCTCTGCTGGGTGCTGGGCACGATAAGGTTATCAGGATCAAGTCATAGCTGGGACTGGCACAGGGAGAAAGTCAGGAAGACAGAAAAATAGACACCTGGCAATACTGCACCAATGGTATCCATGCGGGGGTGGGGGCCCACAGAAGTGCCCCACCCCAGCTGGGAAGAACAGAAAATAAAACCTGAGATGAGGCCTGGAGGATGAATAGGAATCAGCCAGGAGAAGAGGCGTGGGAAGGAGGGGTCAGAGGGACAGCACGTGCAAAGGCCAGGGGGTCAGCAAGAGGGAAGCCTGCTCTGATGGCTAAATCCGCTCAGCCCCAGGGAGCAGGGACTGTGCAATGGGAACTGGGGAAAGCCTGGGCAGGCAGGGTGCAGCCTTGAGGCTGAGGACAAGGGGAAGCCATGAAAGGCAGCTAGAGCCACATTTACTGCTCCTTGTTGGCCCAGTGCTCCTTTCCTGGCCGCCCTCAGCTAGGTGGGGCCTTGTGAGTGCTTCTAGGTGTGGCCAATGGGCTGTGAGTGGAGCAGAAGTGAGACATGTCCCTTCCAGGCTGAAGCATCTAAAATCCAGTTGCATGAGGCCTGCAGGCCTCCCCCCTGCCATGGGGACCCTGCAGCCACACGTGGCTAAGAGACAGAGCGGCTGGGGGGGGTCCTAGTCGCCATTCCACAGGAAGCTTCCCTGGGGAGGTGCTTGAGCCACAGCAGGCCTTGTGTGAGGGAACCGTGAACGCTGGGTTCAGCCCCTGAGGTTCTGAAGTTTGTTTACAGAAGCATGGGAGAGCGAGTCCAGCCCGACTAAACCAGAACACCACATACTTGGTGACTCATGGTCAGGGAGATGCTTTGGTTAGACAGACTTAATAGGTATCAAACAAAAGCTGGATGAAAAATATTTAGGGCTGGAGTAAGCACCTGCCAAGGTCATGTCCACCGGGCAGACTCCGGTCTCTGAACACTGGGGGCCTCCAAGGAAGCCTCAGGGCTTTGCTACTGTGGCCTAATGCACCCCAACAAACGTGCTTTACAAATGCGATCGATCAAGAGCGTATAGGACTACCTCAGCCAGGAGGACAGGTCCCACTGATGACTCAAGCAAAAAAGGCCAGCTGTCTCTGTCGGCGAGCTACCCTATCCATCTGGGACAGGTTTGGAGCCTGAGAGACAGAGGAGGTGGAACTCAGGTTTTTGCATCTGCCCAGGTTGGGACCCTGGCCACCACTCCTGCAGGTCATGGACATTCAAGATCTGTGTCAAAAACTACACAGCCCCAGTGCCTGTGTCTGCTGCTCATCTGACACCACCTGCTCCACTTTTCACGTCTCCTTCCGGAGCTCGGCCTGCAGCCCCACGGCTATCTGCGAAGGAAGCTTTGCAGGCAGGCTTAATCATTACCAATGCCTTCGAGGGGCTGCTCTGGCCTCCTGTAAACCCAGCCCTGTGCCCTCAGCCCCGTGCCCTCAGTCCTCGGTCACTCTCCTTTCTGCATCAACAAATGGAACTCTGAGCCCAGCAGAAGACACACTAGTTTTCTCAGTTTCTCATGATCTGGTCTCATCACATGGATACTAATCTTAAATTCATAGATCGTGAGAGTGACTTCAGGAAGCAGTAGGCCTGGAGAATTCATTTTACAGATGGGAAGACTGAGGCCCAGAGAGGAGGTGGAGTCATGCTATGACTTCGAGCCAAAGCCAGAACTAAAGCCCAGGTTCCCGCGGTATAGAAAAATCTCTTCAATATCAAGTGAACACACACGGCTTATGCACATGCAAATATTATAATAAAGTGGAAGATTGTTCCTTCTTGGTTTTGCAATGACATCACTAAGTGCTTGTGGTCAAGTGTACCTAAGGTAGAAACCCTACTGGAATAGGGTTGATTATTTAAAAATCCGATGGCCTTCCCTACCTTAGAAATCCAGAGACATGCCCAGCTGGATCCTGTAGGTGAAGAACTCTCTCTGGATTCTCCATCTCCTGGCCCTGCTGTCCTCCACGCGGCTGGTGGACCGGGTCTTCCCGTGAGGGGGCAAGATAGCCCTCAGCATCTTCAGGTTCACATCCAACCACCTCTACAAACTCAGGGAGAAGAAAATGCCCATTGAAGGCCCAGGGCTCACCCACCCCCCATCAGCTAACTGTGCCCCCTGTCCCTGACCCAACCACCTGAAAAGCGCCAACCACCCAGCGTGGCAGTCAGAAGTGGGGACGGGGTTCACAGAGCATCAGATGTCCGCCACAGTGAGGACATTACAGTTCCTGTGTTTCGCCTGCAGACCCTAAAACCCGTGACTGCCACAGATGAATACACAGATGAATGAATGAATGGCGTTTCAGAAACACTTACGGACTTGCTGATCCTTTAGTGCTGTGCGCTCATGCTGCAAAGCCCCAGGGACCCCCTGATCTCACCCGACATTCCCCAACTCCCACCCCAAATGCCCTGCAAGACGCTGGACAACGACGAGGGGCAAAAGGCGGAAGTACCTATTTCAATCATTCTAATGAATCAAGAAGGCCCCTGCCCAGTCCTGGCCCAAAGCTTCTCCCCTGAGCACTCTCCACCATGACAAGATCCCTGCTCTTCACTACTGAAGAGTAAAGGACATTGGTTTCCAAATCCAACAGACCCAGGTTCAAACCCCAGCTCTGCCCCATAGTAACTGAGGGTCCTCTCGCACCTTGTCCCCTCAGTGTCCTTAACCATAAGGTAAGTATAATCACAGAACCTACCTCGGGGAGTAAGGTAAGGGTCAGGTGACTGCGTGCGAAGTCCTGGGCACAGTGCTTAGGACACTTCATGGGGGGACCACTATTAGCTCTTCTGGGTCCCAGAAGGCCACTCTTAACCCAACAATACCCAACATACTTATCAGCACTTGCTTTGCAGGAAGCAGACCCCTCTGGGGTCTACCTTGATTATAAGAATTTGGAAAGAGGTCCAGAGTAGGAGAACAGCAAATCCATGGGGCTCCCACCATTTCCAAAGGACTTCTGCAAACATTAACTCACTTAATCGTCTCGGTGATCCTGATGTACACTATAGCTCCTTTTCTACAGAGCAGGAAAACCCCAAGGCTCAAAAAGTCTAAGTCAGGGACACCTGGGTGGCTCAGTTGGTTAAGCAGGTGCCTTCAGCTCAGGTCATGATCCCAGTGTTATGGGATCCAGTCCCGCATGGGCTCCTTGCTTGGCAGGGAGCCTGCTTCTCCCTCTGCCTCTGCCAGCCACTCTGCCTGCTTGTGCTCTCTCCCTCTGACAAATAAATAAATAAAATCTTTTTGAAAAAAAGTCTAAGTCATTTATTTGTCCAATTTATACAGCTAGGTGAACCCCAAATCAGCAGGTAAAAATCCACAGTCTTTACCATAAAGGACTGGAACCCAAGAACCTGCTCCCACTCGTGGAACCACACGCCTCTCCTGCAGAGAAACCCTCCAAATGCCCCAGAGAGAGGTTCACGACTAGGACGGAGATCCACACGGAGCTGGGTGCTGAGCTCCTTACAGCCCTCTTTCCCCCACTAAGAAAGTCTGCCGCTTCCTGCTGTGACGCGGGACAGCAGCTAAGCCACTCTGAACGCCCCGCCTTCTCTGTGGAGCTGGGTAACCCTGGCGTCCTCCTCATAGGCTGCTGTGCACTGTGGCAGGGTAGGAGGCCGCCTACCGCAGCCCCCTCCCCGGATGGGCGTCCGTGCTTGACCTAACGCAAGGGCCACTGGCCTAACCCTCCCCGCCGCCCCGCCTTCAGAGGTGGCACGTGACCAGGTCCATCCAATCACGGTGCCCCAACCGCCCACCACAGTGATTGGGGCATGGGAGGGCACATGACCTGAAGAGGACCAGTCCGGTCCCTGCAGGAACTTCCGGAAAAGACGGCTCTTTCCACAGGAGTGGCTGAGGCTGGCCCGCTGGAGGCCACGCCCCCCACCGGCCCCTGGGGGTGGAGTCAGAGCCACTGGTGGGGGCAGGCAGGGAGCTTTACCCAAAGGAAATTGGGATGCCCTTTCCAGAAGAAGCGGGAATGTGGGCTGGGTTGGCCCGAACAACGGTGGTCATCGCAGACGTTATCAGCAGCAGGTTGTAGGAACTGAGCTGACAAGTTGCCAAATAGACCACTGGTGTCCTGGCGATGCCAAATTACTTAGGCTAACTCCCAGCTTCTGGAAGGAGGACCCAGAAAGCGATTTAAGGGCCCCAAACAATGCATGGAGTATTTGAATTCACTGCCCAGCTTGGATGCGGGGCTCAGATGATTTGAGTTTTATTTGCAACTCACCACTCTCTTGCTGACACTGTAATTATTTTGTCAGGATACTTTTTCAGCGCCAGGCTTTGCTTTCGCCCAGCGGCCTCCTCGGGGCTTGGTTGTCAACAGAAGGCTGGATGTAGATGGCGCCAGGAGCAGCAGAACTGCGGCGGTGGGATAGCGAGGCGGCTGTGTCTCTGTCTGCGCGCGCACCTCCGTCACCTGTCACCGGCTGCCCTCCAGCAGCACTTGCTGCAAATGCCCTGATACAGCCAGCTGCCTTCCACCACCACGGCCACCTGCCAAGCCAACTCAGCACCTGGGCCTGGCCTTCCTCCCTCCTCAGTCTTCCTCCAACTCCACACGGAGCTCCCCCATCCTTTTCTCTGTCACCATCCTCCTGTCTTGACAGCTTTTACTGTTAGTAAGTCTTAATATCTAGTAGTTGAAGCTCTCCAACTATGTGATCTTCCTTGAGATTGGGTTGGTTGTTCCTGGATATTTACTTTTCCATACAAATCAAAGCATCAGCTTATAAGTCTACATGCTCAAACACCCCTGTTGAGTATGTAAGGGGTGGTACCGTACCTGTACGTTGATTTGAGGATAATTGATTTCTTTATGCATTAAATCTTCCTATTCACCAATGTACTATATCTTTCCATTTATTTATGTCTTTTAATATTTGTCTCCCCAATATTTTATAGTTTTCTGCATAGATTCTTAGACATCTTTCATTAGATTAATTTCTAGGTATTTGATTTTTGATACTGTTATAGTGTTGTTTTAAAACTTCATTCTATAATTGTTGCTGTTATATAGAAAAACAAACGATTTTTGTATGTTGACTTTATATCTAGGAACTTTAATAAAATTCATTTATTTATCAGTAATTTATCTGTAGATTCTTCTGGATGTTCCAATTACTCAAATAAGTCATCTAATGATGATTTTACTTCTTCCTTTCCAATTCCAATATCTTTTATTTCTTTCTCTTGCTTTATTTTACTGGCTAGGACCTTAGTACAACTGTGTACCAGCCATGATACAAACATCTTTTCAACATTTCACCAAGTTTTTTATAGATACATCTAATCAGATTAAAGAGGTTCCCTTCTATTCCCAGTTTGATAAGAACTTTTAATGAATGGATGGTGAAATTTATCAAAAGCTTTTTCTGCTTATATTGAAATAGCAGAATGATGTTTATGCCTTTATTCTGTTCATATGAGAAATTGCGTTGGTTGATTTTAAATGTTAAACCAACCATGTATTTCTCAAATAAATCTGATTGGTCATGACACATTACTTTTTAATCTATCATTAAATTTGATGTGCTGATAATGTTTAAAATATTTGCACCTATGCTCAAAAAGGAAATTGGTCTATAGTTTTTCTTTCTTGTAATGTTATCAGGTTTTATCAAAGTTATATTATCATAAAGTAAGAAGGAAGGACTCATTCCATCTTCTTGTATTCTCCCAAAGAATTTTTGATATTTGTATTATTCTTTCCTTAGATGTTTCAAATATCTTTGCCAGTGAAGCCATCTGGACCTGAAGTTTTCTTTGTGAAATGGTTTTAAATGATAAATTCAATTTCCTTATTAGATAAAAGACTCTATCCAACCAGGAAGGACTCAGCTAAGTTGGGGCCGGATGGTCAGCTGCCTGAAAAGCAGCTCATGTATCAGAGACATGTTCCTTTGGGTTTGGTTGACCCATTCCCCAGTGAATCTCACCTCAAATATAAACACTCTTTGAGGAATCGAGCACCTTCCTTAGCACCCCTGATGCCTGCCCCCAAGACCAAACAGAGACCAGTGTGAGCATCAGAACAGGGAGGTGAGAACATGAGAACTCTCAGTTGTGTGTCTGAGACTCAAGAGAGTGGAAAGAATTTCATAGAAAGATTCAGAGGCATTTTTCATAAGCAGCCCCAACCAATTTCTCTGGGCCCTGAAACCTTATAAAGGATGACCTAAAACTCACCAACAAGGGGGCAAGTTCTTTCCTTTTCAAAAGCTTCCTGAGTTCCTAAAGTGAAGGCCACTGATTAGATCAGGACAAATTGCCTAGAAAAAATGGAAGGTCTGCACGTGCAGCAGCTGTGAGGTGACAAGGAAAGCTGATGGTCTTGCTGGTTACACTGGCCTGAGATGAATGACTTTTATTAGCCTCATGCCACTGAGACAGAGTCACCCACCCAGCTCCCAGCCGGAGTTTAATTTCACATCATGCTGCTTTCACAAGTGAGTGATTGGGAGCAATATTTATCGGGGAAATCTTTTTGTACACATAGCCACCAAACCTAGGCAACATTTTTCTCCTTTAATTTCCATCTTGTGCTTTCCTGTAGAAACAAATAAGTCTGCACTGAAGGAACCAAGGCAGGAAATATGCACATTTCAGAACCCAGAAGCACCCCGTTCAAAGGAATGGAGACTCAGCAGAGGGTTGCTCCAGGATCCAGGGGGTCAATGGCAAGTGCATTTTGTTTGGAACAAGTGGTGTGATTGGTTTTTTAAAAAATGTTTAAACTATGAAAAAAATTCAGGGATTTAACATAAAAACCCAGCTGTCTGTCTTCTCTTGAAAAATCAGCTCTGATCACACTGGTGGGCAAGAGGGTGACAACCAGGCAGTAGGGAAACAGGCATGGCTCTCACTCTCCAGTTTGCCTTCCTGTGTACTTCACTCATGTCTGGTCCCTATTGAGTGATCAGCTCATCTCGGTTTGCACCAGATGGTTCTGGTCTTCAATCACAAGTCCCACATCCTCAGAACTGTCCCAGTACCAGACAACCCAAGACGGTTGGCCATCTTAGATACCCACTTGGCCCCGATCAACAGAGTAGGTGAAATTCATATGGTGCGTGTTACATGCTAACCAGAGTTCTGGGTATTTTAACCGGATTAACTCACTTAATCTTCACAGGACCCATATGAGGCCGGTACTCTATCCATCCCCATTTTACAGGTGAGAAACCAAGGCACAGACAACAAGAGTCATACACAGCCTGGGGGACTCCACTATGAGTTGGGACTTCAGTACTTTTCCCTGGATGGGGTCTCTAAGCCAG
This sequence comes from Ailurus styani, assembly GCA_002007465.1. NCBI lineage: Eukaryota > Metazoa > Chordata > Mammalia > Carnivora > Ailuridae > Ailurus > Ailurus styani. Next base: position 346,884 of record LNAC01000171.1, on the reverse strand, counting down.
GTGAGCCGAGACTCCTTATCTTTGGCTCTTGTGAGAGAAGTAGGCACATGACCTGTTTCTTATCCACTGGTCACTATGGCTTTCTTTGTAGCAGATGCTGTTCTTTGCATACCCAACAGCTAGTCCCCACCCCTCAATTTTTTGTAGGGCCCAACATGTTCAGTTCGGGCCCAACAGTACTTTTGCCCAGCCCCAGAGAATGAACCGAGATGGTCCCCAACGTGGTTATTTTACTCTCCTTTTCTTGGTTTAGGGCAAGGTATGCAGTCTAGTTGTGAGCAGTGAGATGCAAGAAGAGATATGGGGAGGTTTTTATTCCTCGGAAGGTTTTTATTCCCTGATAAAAGTGGTGACAAGAAGGAGGCCTCCACCTACTTCCTACTTTAATGAGATTGTGTGAAGATGTGATGCTTGGAGCTATGGCAGCCATTTTATGACCTAGGGACAAGCCTAAGGATGGAAAGTCAATGGATTCAAGATGGTAGAACAGGAATGTAGAAAGAGCCTCAGTCCCTGATGACAGAGTTAAGTCACCAAACCACCTGCGGACTAACCCTCCCCCAGATTCCTTTAGATATTACTTAGGACACTGTTAGTTCATTATACTGTTACTTGCAACAGAATATATCCTAAGATATACTATGGAACCCTCAAGGACTTCTTTACTGTTCCCATAAAGTCTAGAGCAGCCTACTCCCTATTTCCCTTCCCTCTGGGCTTCACACTGATTTCATAAGGACTTCTAAGGTTTAGGGGCAGCTCCTAAGTATGAGGCACCCCCAGACCCAGTCTGACCATGACCCCCACATTGAAGAAAAAAAAGAGAGAGAGAGAGAGAAATGAATTGGTTGATAAGCCAAAAGCTCACCATGCAGAAGAAAGCCAGTTCAAGAGAAGGGATGGTTCCCCCTACTTCACTTGGTACGTAATGTGTTGAGTGCCTACAAGGGCCAAGAACTGCCCCATTTCTAGCCTCTTCATGCCCCCCTCAAAGCACCTCTCCTTCATTACAGTGCCTTCAGGTCCTGGGTTTGACACTGACCATGTGGCTTTAACACGGTCCTTTGCCTTTCTGTGCCTCAGTTTCCCCATCCTTAGCGTGAAGATGAAGACAGTTCCAACTTGTGTCTTTGTGATGCCTGTTATAGGGTAATGATTGTAATGTTTCCAACAAAGCTCCGGGCACAGAATTGCTCTGCAAATGCTTGTGGTTACTTTGTCCTCAGGGTGGGAAATAGGGCAAGAGCCACGCACGCATTTTCCTGTTTGCAGGTGAGGGACCTCAAACTCTGAGAGGGGCAACCTGCTTTTCCCAAATCACCCAAATAATAAGTAAATAATTAAATCTGATTTTTTTAAATTTGATTTTTCAACCCAGATTTGACCAAATTCAAACCTGTTCCCCAGAGGGGGATATGATTTTGAAGTAGGTGAAAAGGACAAGGGAAAACTGAGAATGTTTATTCACATCTGGGACCCTAACGGTAAAGAAAAGCAGAGATGTTCTCTGTAAGGCAGGCCACGTGTTTTTAGAGGCTTTTGATGAAGGGCAATCACCCTTGGTGAGAGAATTCAGCCACTTCCAGCATATCGAGAAAGTTAGCCCCTAATGGCAAAGAAATGAAATATCCACCCAGCTACTGCCAGGTGGTCTCCGAAGCCACCAAACCATAGGACTTGATTATGGGACCAGAATAAGGTCCCGGGCCCCAGACTGGAGAATAACATCCAATTGATTCTCCAATGACTTCAAATTAACTGTGAGCCAAACCAGGCAGTTAGTTGTATAAGCATAGATCTTTTTGTGGCCTTAATTAAATTTCCTCTGGTAGGAATACTGCTTTGAGATTTTCGGAAGGAAGACATAATACTCAGGAAATGCATCTAGATCTCAACTCTGTGTTGCGTAATTAGAGTTCAGGTAAGCTCTCCCCAGTCCCTGCAGCGTGCACAAGCACTCTTTTGTTGGATGGTAATTATTGATAATTATTATTACCAACATTCTCATAACACCTACATGCTAACTTCCCTGTGGATTCCCCCCTGTCCTCTACAAGGCCACAAGCTACCGCCCCTGGGCCCAATGTGGCCGCTGCTTGTTTTCGTAAATAAAGTTCTGGAATATGGCCGCCTCGTTCATTTACGTGTTACTTCTGGCTGCTTTCAGGTGACAACAGCAGAGGGAGACCTTATGTGGCCAGCAGAGCGTGGAATGTCTGCTCTCCGGTGCTTCGCAGAAAGCATCGGCTGACCTTCGCACAGACTGTGAGGGACACCTGCCGAAGGACGCCGTTGGCCCCGCCCCAGGGTTGACGTCCCCCCAAAGGTGATAGGGAGCTGCTGACTGAGCTGGAGGTGGAGGTCATGGGGCCTCTGCCGTGGGGACTGTCAGCTGCATCCCCTTGTCATCCATTCTCACTGGACAAGGCTGCTTGGGGCCAACACCTGTGAGTCTCCCTGAGGCTGAGGGGAGTCTTTGCATTGCCAGCCCATCCCGCTAGGGAGCAGGACCCACTGAAGTGCCAAGGGGGCGGTCCCCTCCCCGGCAGGTGGCAGTCCTCAGCCAGAGGCACCCGGGGAGGGGGTGGGTCCATACCCCGGCTCCCCCTCCCGCCCTGCTTCCAGGGCTCCCAGCGGGACTGAGCTCTCGTTGCCCGCACAGTAACAGTAGCTGCCCCCACGACAGACCCTCTCTCGTCCTCTGTCCCTTCTCCACTCCCCATGGTGTCAACTGGGGTGGCCTTGCACTCACAGCCTTGCCACAAGGTCTGCTTCTGGGGGAAACCAAGCCAGATAGCTGGGTCCTCGCTGAAGAAAGATCACTTGGGTTGCACCCCAGAAAGAGTATCCCGTGGGTCCCCAGGAATCAGGTGACTGTTGTCATGATTGGCACCTTCTGCCCAGCTCCTGGGCCATCCGGGGCTCTGCCTTCTCACCCGCCTCAATGCCTCCCCCACATCCAATCAACACCAAAGCCAGAGCAGCATCTGTTCTGAATGTTTCACAAATCTGTCCACTTCTGCACCCCACTGCAGCGCCCCTGGGCCCAGCCCCCATCCTCTCTCACTCGAACCACCAACCACATGCTAACCTCCTCCCCGAGCTTCCTGACTCTGCCCTTGTCTTCAGGACAGCAGCCAGACTGGTCCTGCTCCTCCCTGCTCACTTCCTGCCATGGCCCACACCTCCCTACGCTCTAAGGCCCTAGATGATCAGCCTACCCATCACTACTCTGACTCTATCCCCTGTCACACACTCCACCCCTTGCTGGTTCCCAAACACGCCAGCAACACCCCAGGACCTTTGCATGTGCTTCCTCTCCCTGGAACACTCTTCCTCCAAACCTATGTCGCCTGCCACCTCAACTTGTTCGGTTCTGCTCAAAGATCACCTTTTCAGCAAGACTGTCTCTGGCCACCCTATTTTAACTGCAACCCTCCTGCCCTGCCTCCGTTTGTCTCCACAGCACCAACCACCCTTTGGCCTAAGGATGGCTTTTACCTGCTTACTTTGCTTAGCATCCATGGGGGCAAGGAATTTCATTTGTTTTGTTCACTGCAACATTCACAAAGCCCAGCACTGTCGTTAAGTATCTCTTTTTTTTTTTTAAAGATTTTATTTATTCATTTGACACAGAGAGAGAGATTACAAGTAGGCAGAGAGGCAGGCAGAGAGAGAGGAGAGAGGAGGAAGCAGGCTCCCTGCTGAGCAGAGAGCCCGATGTGGGCCTCGATCCCAGGACCCTGGGATCATGACCTGAGCCGAAAGCAGTGGCTTTAACCCACTGAGCCACCCAGGCGCCCAAGTATCTCGAGGGAGAGAGACCCATTTTGTTCGAATGACAGCAAACCACGTTTGGACTTGAGCAAATGTAATTCTCTGCACCAGCTCAATATTTCCAATGAAGATTTTGAGAAACCAAATCAGATTTTCAGTGACAGGGGTGCAGTGTAACACGTACCACAGCTGGGCAGATTCAACTTATTACATAAAAGTTGCCATTTCTGGGCCACCGTCAAGAGCCAAACCTGGGCCTCACAGTCCGTATGAACCCAAGAAAGAAATAGACCCTTTAGCACGAGGCAGGGCAGAGAGGGGTTTAACCAAGGGCCTAAAGCCATGTATTCCCAGGGACTCACTGAATAGGGAGAAATAATGACCCAGCTCTCAGGAATGTTTGCTTTTTGAGCTAGAAGAGATTTGAGACATCACCTAGAGTGCCTAGGATTCTGTAAACCTGGGCCAGGAGATGGTTTTAAGAGTTCAAGAGTCCAGCAGTAAATGACATTGTATCCACTTATTAAGAAAGGTATTTCCTTTCCCAAACTTTTCATTACATCCAAGAGTCTCTGTTTGTGACTAATACGTTTAATTATCTATAAATTACACATGGATGCCACTCTTAAATTACATTATGCAAATTATCACACATGCCAAAAACCTAAAATCAATGTTCTAAGGTTTTCTCCCCACACCCTGCTCCCCCCCACACCCAGCCATGTGACCCACCTTGCAGAGGAACTTGGGGCCAGCGAAGGACAAGCTCACCCCTGCAAAGCAGTTATGCAGGGGGTGAGTGTCCGGCCAAGGAAAGAGTGTGTTTCCTTGTGCAGGAAAGTAGGCCAGAGCAGTTGGGGACGTCCTTGAGAAACTGAGGAACTGAGCCCCAGGTAGACTGACAGGCAGGCAGAAGTCCCCAAGGAAGAGTGCCTCAGTGCCTCGGGGCAGGGTGCCTGCCGGCTCCCAGCTCTCGCTCCTGCCCCTGCTGGGGAGGAGGAGGCGACGAGAGCAGGGAGCCAGGAAGTCTGAGCTGCCTGCTCGGGGCCCCGTGTCCTGGACCAGCATTCTAGCTCAGCCTGGGTAACTCCCTCCCATCTTCACGTCGGCCTGAGGGTTTTTCCTTATTTCCCATCCTGTGTTCAAGGAAGCCTGCACACCTCAGCAAAGCTTCCCATTGCACCTGTCAGATGAGGAGCCGGCTTCATGTCGACTCGAGGGCTGCCGTTTGGTGTGTGGATGGAACGTGGAGATACAGCCCGAAGGTCGAAGGTCGGGATTAGGATTTAGGGGCCTCAGCAGTAGGTCCATGGAGCACGGAAGGCTTAAAGAGGCCCTGCTGCTTACAGAAAGAGGCACATGAAAGCTCTGGATAAGTCTCTGCGGGAGGAACGAATGCAAGAATGAATGAATGAATGAATGAATGAATGAATGAATGAATGAATGAATGAATGAACGAATATTAGCTCCACGGTTTTCAAAACAAAAATAATTATAACAGCAAGAGCTAGGTCTTATTATTTCCACTTCTGACAACGACCACACAGCAGAGATCATTTTTCTGACATGACACCGACGCTCAGAGAGGAGATGCCTCCCCACACCCCCCGTGGTTGGTAAGGGGCAGAGCTGGGGCGCAGCCCCCGGCCTCCTGACTCGGGACCACCTGCCCATCCTCTCTGCCAGTGGCTTCAATCTGGGGACCGGAAGGGGATCCAGTGACCCAGTCAGCTGCTGAGGCCCCTAAATCCTAATCCCAACCTTCAGGCTGTATCTCCACGTCAGCTCCATCACCTGGCCCCGAATGTCATCTCCCACATCTCAGCCACCCATTGACCCAGACCCTGCCCGAGTGTCTCCAGGGATGGGGCTCCCACTCTCACCTTTAGAGTACTGGAAAGTTCTTGATTTGGAGCTCTAATTGGTCTCCCTGTGACTTTGCCTATGGGTTCTACTCTCAGGAGCTTTAGAAAACAGGTCTATTCTTCAGATACATGGCTGTGTGTGTGTGTGTGTGTGTGTATTTTGATAGGAGACAGATAGATAATATGATGTTATTCTATCTTGATCGTATGTTTATATATAATTAAGATTTATTAAATGCTTACTATGTGCCCAACACTTAACAGATATCATCCCGCTTACTGCTTGAAACAGCATTAAGAACTGGAGGTCGTCAGAGGCCCTTCTTCAGATGAGAACTCCAAAGTTCAGAGAGCTTGCATCGCCTGCCCAGAGCCCCACAGATAAAACACGCTGGAGCAGCCTTCACACCCGGGCCCAAGGTGACCTTGGCCTCCCGGCCCTCAGCCACCGTATATCCCTCTGCCCTTACAAGCCTAGAGTCTGGTTCTTTGCCCCTAAGGAAATTCCATTTGTGTTATTCAAGTAATCATTTTCTCTTTAAAATAAATTTAGGAAGCACCCAACTCACCCATAGTACCATCACATATAGATAATGATTATTAATATTTTCATATATAATATATACACTGTCATATATATGTATATACGTATATTCATAGATATATATACATTTTTCATATATATATACACACATATATATAATCTGTCTGTAGGCAGATGGTTTTGTTTTTTACAAAACCGAGATCATACTATGCATGTTACTTTGTCACCTTATTTTCTACCCAACAATATATCTGGAACATCTTTCCATAGCAACACAGAAAGTTGTGCATCAATTTTATAACTGCTTAGAATTTTGCCACGTGTAGATACCAAAGTATATTTAACTAGTTACCTCTTGTTGGACATTAAATTTTCTCCAAATATAAACCCTCCTACTCATGTCCTGGCACGGACTTCTTTGTGTACATTTCTCACTATCTGGAAGGTTACTGCCTATAATCCAAATCACTGGGGCCGAAGGTTATGCCCTGCCCTACGGCCTTATGGGAATCCTGCTGCTCCTACCGGCAGCGTGGGAGAGGGCTTGTTCCCACGTGGAGCATTATCTTTCTTTTCATCTTGGCCAATTTTTCAGCCAGGAGGGAAAAAACAATAAAACTGCATCTTGTTTTAATGTGCTTATCTTTTATTACCAATGAGATTGAATTTCTTCCAACATCAGACCGTGGCGGTGTGTTCTCGGCGTCTGTAATGTTAGCACAGTGTCTCGGAGGGCACAAAATGCCCCAGGTGGGCTTCCAACGGGGCATAGGATTTGGAGGCATTGGCCAAGGGGGTCTCTGCCGGAGGGGTCCACTGGTCCCAGCAGGTACACTGCCCCGCCGCCAGGGCCCTAAAGGGTCTCAGAGGTCCCTGAGACTGGAATGACAGCTCCTCCAGCCCAGACGCCCCAGGGTGGCATTCAGCCCCTCTCCAGTTTCTGTCTGCTCTGCTTCGGTGAAGGCTGAACTGTGTGCAAAGCAGGCTCCTGCCCCAGCCCCTCACCCCCTCCCTGCACTGGCCCAGAACAGCCAAGAAACTCCCCTGTGCCCCCCAGGAAGGCTGCTGGTGCTCAGGCCTCCCTGGGGCTGGGGCGTGGGGGGCTGTGTATAAAAACACTGGTATGGTTTTTTGCTTCCCTCCCTGGTGGTTGTTTCAAAGCCAGGAGGTAGGTAAGATATCATTGAGCCATCTACTCACTCACGAGGCTGCTGAACCTGAGCCATTTTACGAATTCCGGAAATGCTTCTCACTCATGTGCTGCGTGCTGAGGGTGTGACAGAGCAGCCCCCTGGCACGATGCTGTGAGAGCCACAGGTCGGGGGCATTGGGCTCGGAGACGTCGGGCTGTGTCCCTCCGGCCAGCATCCCTACCCCTTCCATGGAAACAGCTGCTCTGTTCTCCCTGCCTCACCCCTCCTCCTCTACTTCCCATGCCCCCCACCTCCAGTCGTGGCGGAGGCTGGGCTCTGGACCCGGGTTCAAGTCCCCTGCTGCCAGATGCCAGAGATGTTACTTATCTTCTCAGACCTCAGTTTGCTCATCAGTAAAATGGAGTAATGCCACCTGCCTCACGGGCTATTCTGCAGATTCGATGAGAACAGGTTGGTTAACACCATTCTGGAAATGACGGTATATACAGGCCATTGTGTTTGTATGGGACAACTACTGATGGAATAACTAGGGGCATTGCACTGTAAGCACCCCCCAAACACAAGCCAACAGGAGGAAAGCTTACCAATCTAGTTATTTAATCTCCCTGCCATGCCCATCTGAGGCTGTGGCCTCAGATATGGACCCTGACACCAGGTACGTGATCACTGATATTTGTTGGCTTGAATCGAGATAATGTAGGTGTGAAGTTTCGAGTTCTTTTTAGTTTGCAGCAGCTCAGTGGTCCATAAGTTGGCGGCTGCATCTTGTCTTTTATCCATCCATTCCACAAGCGTCGGTGAGCCCCAAGTGTCCAGTTCTATGCTGAGGAAATCCCGAGAAGATCAAGGAAGGGCACCATTGTCAAGGTGTCCATCACGCAGAAGGAGGCAAACACGGACACGCTCACCTACTACCACTAGTAGACAAACAGACCGTGGCCACACCATCTGTGACAATGGAACTCTGCCCCACCAGCCCGGCAGCAACTGGCCCTGAATGCTCAGGACTTGAGCAACGCCTACCAGCTTCCTGACTTGGTCCCTGGGGTCCCTTTTCACACTCCATGTGGGAGAGGTGCTTCAACGGAGGTGCCATCCAGCTGTGAAGGAAGGGGGGCCAGGAGGCGAGCCCAGAGCATTCCTACCGCGGAGCTCTGCTGCCTGGCCCGGAGGGGGGAAGGGAGAAAGAGAAGAAGGAAAACAGAGGAGGAGAGGGAGCATGCATAAATAAAGAATGGCACATTCTCTCCCACACACCCGTTTTGAACAACTATGTCTTCCTAACAGTAAAGTCGACTCAGTCTAGCCAAACTCTGGGGCATTCAAATCACCCAGAGGCTTGTGAAACCCGTGGCTCCTGAGCCCCACTCTAGGGTCTCCGTCAGCTCGGGCTGCCCCAGGAAAGTACCCCAGACTGGGTGGTTTACCCCCGGACACTGACCTGTCTGTCACAGTTCTGGAAGCTGGAAGTCTGCAATCGGGTGTCAGCATGGCCGGGTTCTTCCCGGCTCACAGAGAGCCCCCAGCTCACGGCTTCCTCACACGGGGGAGAAAGAGCCCAGGTGCGTCTTCTTACGAGGGCACTAATCTCATCATGAAGGCTCTACCCTCACGACCTCAGCTCAACCTAATGAACTCCCAGAGGCCTCAGCTCCAAATATTATCACCTCCGGGGGGAGGGCTTCGACATAGGAATCTGGGGGAACACAACTCAGTTCATTCTGCCCTCGATCCCCAGAACTCGTGTCCTCACACACAAGATGCCTGCATTCTGTCCCACCAGCCCCAAGAGCCTTAACTGTTCCACCATCGACTCTGAAACCTAAAGTCCAAAGTCTCGTCTAAATAGCATCAGGGATGCCTGGGTGGCTCAGTCGGTTGCGCCTCTGCCTTCGGCTCAGGTCATGATCCCAGAGTCCTGGGATCGAGTCCCGCATCGGGCTCCCTGCTCAGTGGGGAGCCTGCTTCTCTCTCTGCCTGCTGTTCCCTCTGCTTGTGCTCGCTCTCTCCCTGTCCCTCTCGACCTAATAAATAAATAAAATCTTAAGAAATAAATAAGTAAATAGCATCTAAATCAGGTCTGAGCGAGACACAAGTTTCGTATGATTCGCCCCAAGGCATAGCGCCTCCCCAGCTGTGAGCCTGTGGCCGCAGACAGGTTACGGGCACTGAATTACGATGCTGGGCCCAGTGCAGGAGAGATATTCTCACCCCAAAGGCAAGAAAAGGAAAGAAGGGGTGACAAATTTAAAACTTAGCGAGGCGAATGTCATTGAGATTTTAAGGCCCAAGAATAACCCTAAATCTGTGGGTCTGAGCTGGCACCCGGAAATCTCCCATTTTCCTCTAGGTTCTCAAGGTCCTCCTACCTAGAAGAGCAGCGTGGCTCTCGCGTGAACCCGTCACAGAGGTAGGCTCTCCGGCCCCACTTTCTTTCTTTCTTTCTTTCTTTCTTTTTTTTAAGATTTTATTTATTTATTTGACAGAGAGACACAGTGAGAGAGGGAACACAAGCAGAGGGAGTGGGAGAGAGAGAAGCAGGCTCCCCGCCGAGCAGGAAGTCCGATGCGGGGCTCCATCCCAGGACCCTGGGCTCATGACCTGAGCCCAAGGGAGCCGCTTAACAACTGAGCCACCCAGGCGACCCATCTCCCGCCCCACTTTCAACCTACCAAGTAAGAATCTGTATTTAAACAAGACTTACCATGTTTCGAGCACACAGTACGGATTGAGAAGCCTTGTTCCCAGTGATTCTCACTTAAGGAATCCGAATACCACTTGGAGCAAAATAAATAACAGCTAACAACAGACTAGACGGTGTTTGAAGTGCTTGGTGCCTAGTAATTCGTTTATGAGTCAGAATCATTCCATGAGGTAGGGACGATTATTTTAAGATTTATTTATTTATTTTAGAGGCAGAGAGAGAGAGAACGCCTGGGGGGAGGGGCAGAGAGGGAGGGAGAGAGAGTCTCAAGCAGACTCTGTGACAAGCTCGCAGAGCTGGACACAAGGCTTGATCCCATGGCCGTGAGATCATGACCTGAGCCAAAACCAAGGGTCAGACACTCAACTGACAGTACCCACCATGCACCTCAGGTAGGGACTATTATTATCTCCATTTTATAGATGAGAACAGTGAGGCACAGAAAGACTGAGGTCTTGAAGCTGGCATGTGCTGACGGGGGGATGCAAGCCCCACACTCAGTTGGTACATGCACTTGGGACTAGACAAGCTGTGCAGGCTGCCCTCCTGGGCTCAGACACCTCAATCCAGGCATTCAGCACCTCTGCAGAAACAGCAAAGACCTGCCTGGCTCCTGCTTGTCCGGTGGCTAAATAACACGAGCAAAGTACATCGACTGTCCAGGGCGAAAATGGTTGTGCAAATTCGGGTATAATTAGTACATTTTTAAACTCAACTAATTTAGAAAAGAAATTCGTGCATGCAAGAAGACGCTGGGGACTCACGTGAGCCCCACACTTAACTTAATTTTCTCCAGCTCCAATCTGCTCTGAGAATTACATTCCAGAAGGTTCTGGGGCATGAACGGAGGGCAAAGCAGGTAAAGAGCCATTTGTACTGGCCTCCATCCATCCGTAAGGACTCATTTGGACACTTTTATGTGGTCTGCCCTCTGGACCGAAGCAGTTTTATAAAACCAAGCTGTGTTCTCTGGATGTGAAATGTCAAAACAACAAAAACACATAAAACAGGGCCGACTTGCTTCAGTACGCCTCCTTTCTGCCTGTGAGCACGCTCCTCTTTGCAATGTTGCTTGTATTCAGAGATCCTGTTCTCCTACCGCCGTTGCAACTGAGCCCTCGGGTAGTCATCAGCCCTTGGGTTTAGTCCCACTTCCCCAAAGACAAAGAGCCATGAGATGATCAAACGTCACAAATGTCCTTCAACTAAGAAGCCAAAAGTAGATTAATAGGACCATCATCTTAAGAAGTGGTTCTCCCCAAGGCTTCCAGGGCATGATTCTGAGAATGGATAAAGCCACTGGCTGGTCGCCTTAAGTCAGAAGGCTTTGGCAATGCATATTATAAGACAAAACAAGGCTGGCAGGTAATCTCAGTGGTGGGAACTTAACGTTCTGTGTCCTAGCAAAAGAGAGGAGCAATGTCCCAACACAGACAGATTAAGGGCATGAAGACTTTAGGGTCTGGGGAGATTCCCCCCCCCCCAGTTCCATGAAACCAGAAACCCAAGGGCAATAAATGAAGATTGTGTCACACGTGCAGCTAAAAGCGGAACAGACTGAGATTGAACGCCAGGAAAAGGAGTCCCTTTTAATGGAAAAGGATTACGTGTTTGTGCATCTCAGCAGAGAGCAGGCCCTGCTCTCCAAGGGGCAGAGAGTGACCAGCTGGGCCTCAGAGCCGCCCTGGGCCCACCAGTCAAGGCTGAAATCCATTTGTGTGTGGAGTAGACACAAACATTCTGGCAAAAGCTGAGCCAGACCATCCGGAACTGTGGCTGGGAGAGCGCCCTTGGGGACAGGCCTGGGAAAGTCTGACCAAGCTCAAACACAATTTTTAGTAAAGGAGAAAGAGCTCCCAGCATCAGTATTTACAACAGGGGCAAAAGGTTACATGGTCAACAGGAGACTGGAGAAATAAATATGGATCTCTCCAGAACAGTATGACAATTAGATTGTCAAAGAGTGTCTAACAAATAGGGGAAATGCTTACGATACGATGTTAAGTGGGGAAAAGAAAAAAAAAGCAGGACCCAGAGCATAAAACTCATTTTTCTGTGCATATGCAGATACATTTTTTATGACCAAAAAAACCAAAAATAAATAAAAAACAAACAAAAACCGGGAAGAATAATTACCAAAATATTAAAAGTACTTATCTTTGAATGGTGACAATGTGGTGGGTTTTTTTTCCCTCTCTCCTATCTGTACGCAATTCCTAATTTTCCATAAAGAGCATGTATTACTCTTAGAATTCTAAAGTAGAGGCTATGCATTGAAAATGAGTCTTTGATATTATTTCCTCATAATAGCTGTGTATTGAGACATTAAGATGTGCCTTGCATGCATTGTTTTGTTTTAGAGTTTTAAAAAATTACAAGAAGCAAGACTATTATTATTATTTGCATTTGCTTATGGGGAAAGGAAGGCTCAGATGTCTTGTCTGTGGCTCAGTTGCCACCAAGGGACAGAGCTAGTTCCAGTGAGGATGTACCTGCCACCAGTGTCCGTGCTGTTAGCCCTGGAGTAGACCCGGAAAGTGAAGCCCCAGCGACGCTTGCCAGATAAACCAGCGAATGTCCAGGTAAAATGAGATTTTCAGATACACAACGAATAATATCGTATGTGACCTAATTATGCTAAAAAAATTATTCATTGTGTATCTGAAAGTCTAATTAACTGAGCATCTTTGTCTGTTTCTTTGTGTTTCCTAAGGATAGGACCCCCATTGGTAAACTGCCATGGGGAGGCCTGGAAGCCCATGCAAAAGTCCTGGGGTTCTAGAGCAAGTCAGAGGCGGTCCCCCTCATTCTTGGAGCAAAGTCAGCCCCAGGCAGGCCCAGAAAAAAATCACCGTGTGTCTCAGGTCCTCTTTGTTACACCCCACTATGAAGGAGAGGGAGGCTTCACGGACTACCACAGGCCAGCTGCCCAGAGCAGAAAGTCCCCTAAAAATGAAGGAGGCCTGGACCCCCTAGACCCCATGAAGCCATAGTGCTGAGTCCTTCGAAGCCACGCTTTGGGGCGTGCCGCCCCGGGAGATAGCAGGTTTCTGAACTCCCGAGTGTAGACTCACTCGGCTGGCTTTGCTGTCAGTCGTCAGGGTGAGAAGTGACTCACAGCCCCCTACCCCACACCTCCACATGACACCATCTGTTTTCATGGGACTCGTTGTAACAACCACACAGTCTTCAGACCCAAACTTAGACCAGCAGTTTGCAGCCTGGTTGCCCATTAGGACCGTCTGGGGAGTTTCAAGAAATGCTAACATTTGGTCCACTCCCAGAAATGGTGATTCATTCGTCCAAGGTGGGCCCAACTGTGGATATTTTACACCAGATCCCCAAAGGATGCTAATGTCTCAGGAAGTCTAACCATCCCTGCGCTGGGCCACCCAGAGTAAACCGAGTGCTGGGGACGGTGAGCTCCAAAGCGGTGGATGTTCAGACTTGTCTGCCAAACAAGGACACCGGGGTAAAGCCTGCAGGCTCGCTGGAAGGCCTGGACAAGTTCAGCTCAGAGAGTGCGCAGAAAATACTTGGCAAGTGTTATTTCTGCCCCTAGAATCAAGCACACTGGCTGGCTTTTTACCCACACCTGTTATCTCATATAGTCCTTGGCCACTGCTCTATAAGGCAGATACGTCATTGTCCCCGTGTGAAAGATGAGAGAATCAAGCCAGAGAAAGGTGACAGGTTTCTCAAGGCTGCCAGCTAGGAATAGGAGCTGGGACTTGAACTTGGCGTTGAGGCTCCAGGGTCTCAATCTCCTCCGAATTAGAGAGGAAGCCATCCACTTTCCACCTCCTGGCCCTGGGCTGGCTGTCCCCTGCCTTGAAGGCGAGTCTCTTCTCTGCCTGCTGGTGGTAACCCACCTGGGAAACAGCCCTGGTCCTTTCTAGATGCTTACAGACCTCGCAGTGAGTGCCCATTCGTTCATTCCTTCCTGTTTCTGCTACTAAGCAAACATCAAGCTGAGCATCTACTCAAGCTGAGCATCCAGGTACTTGCTAGACACTGGATATACACACTGGAGAGGCTTGGTGGAGCCTGAGATCCAGTGGGGGAGACCAAGAACAGACAAATATGGACCTGCCAACTGCAGACACGGCCCCAAAGCAAGATTCCCCTTGACCCTGAGCACAGCAAGAAGCCCTCTGATGGCGTCAGTCTGGAGCGAAGTGACCAGACCTGGCTGGCTGTGAGTGAAGGATGCATTGGCTGGGAAGCTGGGGGTGAAGGCAGGGAGGCCAGGGAAAAGGCTGAAGCTGGAGGCCGAGGAAAGAATCAGGTGAGACAAGAAGGGCCCTGGCCCAGCATGGGTGAAGGTGGACATGTCCCAAAGAAACGTGCTCCTCACTGGATGAGGGGTCGTCACAAGTTGCTTTGGCCCTTAGGACCCCTGCGGTATTTTCTGCTGTGCCTTATTCTACTAGCATATGCATTGCTTCCAAAGCTATATGCAAAATATTTCACAATCAGGAGCCACTGGAGGACTGACCAGTCAGAACAGACAATGACTCCAGGGCTGGAGCAGGGTCTCCCACTAGGCGAGGTGTTAACCGTCTCGTGACTGGATAATACGGAGGTCCCCGGGGCGGTGGTGGGGTGCAGGAGGGGCGTCTGGGTGGAGGAAGGCGCTCAAGGGCTTGAGAAGAAACACTGTTGTCAGTGTCTTAACCACCAGTATTAAAACCAAATGGTTCCTACCCTCGGAGGCTTGCCCCGCCTCACTAGATGTTCAGCTTCTAGAAATCAAGGCTAGACTTAATAAAGACGGATTAGCTAGAAATCAACCAAACAGGCCGCCCGTCCCAGGTGACAAGGCCCTTGTGAGGTCCCGGGTCCCCGTGGGCCAGACGTGCAGGCGGACGTCTCAAGCTTGCCTTTCGGAGATGAAGCACACACCGAGTCTGCTGGAATCACTCCCCGGCGTGGGAGGGCCGTGCGTCCGCTGGGCCCAGGACCCTGGAGGAGAAGACGTGATCTGTGCAGGAACGCGCATCCCTTCCCGGGGAGAGGCTGTTCCTTGCCAGGACACGCCGCTGGTGGACGCTCTGGCCTGGGCAGCGGGCCTGGGAGCCCAGCCCGGGAGCCCGCAGTCGGGCAGACACGAGCCTGAGCCACGCCCCCTCGCGTTCGTCCTGCACTTTGTCAGGCTGAAGTTCTGACAGTTTGTTGGGGGGGGGGAAATCATGGTTAAGAACCAAGAGGCGAAGTCATCTGTTTGAGTCGCCCTGGGCTCGCTGGCCAGCCCTCCCCTGCCCGACCAGGTGCTCCGCTCCCCGCCCACAGCCCGGGTAGGAATTCTTCTGCCCTCTTCATTCCTCAGAAGGATATTCTGAAGATGGATGAGGTTATATTAATAGCCACTGTATTTGTGGGTCCTCCCCTCCTCCCTCCTCTCCTTCCTGCTCCTTGTTCCAGACGTATTTATTAAGCATGGACTGATTCGGATAACGGGGGCACAGACACAGATCCCTGATGCTGGGAGTCCGAGATTTTCTAGCCGCTTACTTCTCGCATCCTGACAGCCAGTGTAGCGTGGAGGTGGGGTCCTTATGGTCATCCTGAGGCTCAGAGAGGACAAAGGCCCACTGAGGTCACACTGTCCATGAGAGGCAGATCTGGATGGAACCTGGATCTCTCTGTCTCCCCAGTCCAAGTTCTCAGTCTGGTCAAGGCCATCACCACACACAACAGCCCCCCGGGGGAAAATCCACCTTAAAAAGGAAGACACCCCATAATTTTAAATCACGGTCAGCCTAAATGGCTTGGAAGAACAGAAAGAGTGTGAGCACTGGACTTGGACCAACCTGTATCCAAGCCCCATTTCCGCACTGACCAGCTGTGTGACCGTAGGCAGAGTGCTTAACCTCTCTGAGTCTCAATGTCTATCAAAAGAACAGGATAGTCTGGCTTTGAAGAGTATAGAAATAAAGGCCCACAGCCAGGGATTTTCAAAAAAACAGAGAAGACTTTGGTCAGCCTTGAAGTCCAGCCTTGTTTGGCTGCCTAGTAGCTGTAGGACCTTGGACAATGTACATAAGCATTCAGGGCCTCTGTTTTCTCATCTGTAAAATGGGCACAAGGGGTAGGCGTGAGAACCAAATGTGATCATTCCCACTGAGTCCTGCCACTGCACTGATTCTGGGTACCAGTTCTCAGCGTGCTCTGGGGTTCTGCAAAGGCTTCCAGGACACCAGGCCGGATGCCTCTGCATAGGGGGTCAAAGCATGAACCTGGAGTCAGATGTCCAAGTTTGAACCCTGGCTCTGCAGCCTCTGGCCCTTGACCTTGGGCAAATGATCAGCCTTCCTGAACCTGAGACATTAGTATCGACCTCACGGGGTTGTGGTCAGAATTAAATGAGCGAAGATATGTCGATGTCTTGGAAGGGGGCTAGGCATATGAAACACTCAAGAGGGACTTTTTGTTATTATTAGTTTTTTCTCACTTTGGGTTTGGGAATCTCCAAAGAAGTTGCTCTCTTTGCCTGGGAAGGTGTTCTATGGATTATCTTTATTACCCCCGCTCACCCCAAAATGCTGCTCTCTTACCCCACAACATCGGCCCTGTCCGAGATCTGTCTCACCTCATGCCTTGGGCCACTGCAAGCTGGAAGGAATTCAGCTGAAATTGGAACTTTCTGAATTTCACTGAGGGGCACTTTTCCTCCAGATGGAGTCCCTGGCTACATGTCACTGCTTCTAAGAGGTTTCTTCCAAGGGCTACATTTCTTCCCATAACCATGCCACCACGGGCCTTCCAGGCCTGCCTGATGTGTATAAATACACTTAACTTTTACAGGGTGTGTAGTGCCCTCAACATAAACCATCTCCTCCATCCATGGGACTCAGGGAAGGGCTGGGACATGTGTGTGTACGCGGCAAAGCCAGGACAGACTCTGGACTCTGCGTAGTTAGAACGTACCCCACTCAGTATCTCCCTTGCTAAATAATGGCCTGCAGACCTCTCCCTCCCCCCACCCAGTGCATCTGCAGTGAATACGACAAGACCCCGGGGTCCACCCGATGTGGCTATGAGCCAGCACCCCCCACTTCCCTCCATCTGTCCGTCACCACCACGGGCATTGGGACCGCCACCGATGTCTGCTTGTTCCAGGTCCTGCTTCTGTTCTCACCCCCCAAGTTCACACTGTTCAACCCATGGCCACCTGGGTGATATTTTATAGGATGATCGCCACTGGTCCCAGCCCTGCTGTGAAGCCTCACAGCCTCTTTAAATTGCTCTTAGAATAAACTGCCCAGCCTTGCCCGACCTCAAGAGACTTTCTGGTCCAACCCTGCCTTTATATCTTTACAGAGAAGTTGGTCTCAGTAAAAAAATCGGTGTGGAGTACTCCATCTGTTTTTCAGATGAAGGAGTCACTATAGCCATCAACTTGAGTGATACAGCTCAGTCAGTCAGTCAGTCAGTCAACAAACCCTTATTGAGGGCCAACTATGTGCCAGGCTTTCTACAAGGCCTAGGGATCAGTGGTGAACAAGACCAAGTCGGTGGCCAGGGCTGGTTTCCAGGGCTGCTGACTGCACACCAGTATAGGAGCCAAGACTTACAAGGGCCCTATGCTCTGTTGTGGCCATCTTGAAATTCTTAATTAATCCATTCTAGTCACAGGGGCCTCAGGTTTCATTTTCCACTGGGCCCCCCAAAGGTCCAAGCCCTTCCCTCAGAGAACTCACATTCTAGTGGAGTGACTGGCACTGAGCAGACCCTAATTTCAGGCCATGAGAAGTGCTCTGATGAAAGCAAACTCAGATATGTGTTGGCAAGTGACGGGTGACCCTGGCTGGTGGCAGGGAGGGAAGCCATCACTAACAGGTGACAGAGGGAGCCGTTCAACAGGGCAGAAGGGGGTGTGGATGGGAAGAACCTTCCAGGCAGGAGAAAGAAGAGCGGATCCTCGGGCCCTGAAGTAGGAGCATGTATGCTGAGTTGCAGGGCGGGGGGAGGCCTGTGTGGCCTCAGCTTGTAGGGCTAGAAGGCGAGGTGGCGCCTCCAGGCCAGTCCACCCCCCCGGCCCTGTCTCTCCAGCCAAAGTAAAGCAGGGGCTGCCGAAGACATCTTGACCAGGATCCAAAGGCCAGTTCTGAACTACAGAACCTCACCCCTGCACCTCTTCAATAAGGGGGTATGGAGTGACACCCACCATCTCTTCCAGTCACACCGAGGTTTGTGACAGCATTTCCTGCTGAGTGTTGAACTGGGCTACCTTGGGGGCTTGGTCATCCCAGGAGGGCCACTCTGTCCCCATGCCACAGATGTCATGCTGGGAGAGGAGGGGCCACCTGCTGCGTCTTCTCTGCAGGTAGGAGGCTCCCGGCTCCCCTGCACAGCTGGTGGCCAAGGGACGGCCCCACCCACAGCCCTCCGTTTCCGAGGAGCTTGGCTGCTCTTGCTGAGTGTCCTTCCACGGACCTCTGTGGACCCCAAAAGGCCAAATTTGAGTCCCAGTTGCAGTGTCCCCAAAGTCTTTCATTCAAGAACTGTATTTATAATATACTACTACACTACTATTTAGTTTTTCATGAATTGGATTATGATTTTTACTTACATGCTTGTATTTTAAAAGGAAATAATACATCATTACCATATAATACTTACGACAAATGGGACGTAACCATGAAATAAACACTTGGCAATATCCCCATTATTAAATTCTAGTTAGATACTGATACTGGCCTCCAGCCAGCTCTGTCTTTATTTGAAAGGGAGATTTGCATGGTGGGGGTGGGAAGGAGGACCCTTTCGCAGGGTATACAGGTATCAAACTCCCATGATGCACACTTCAAATATCTTGCAATAGTATATGTCAATTATAGCTCAATAAAGCTGAAAAAGACAAAATAACTAGGAGATTCACAAGCATTAGAAGGCAGTTAAAGCCATTACGGACATAGAAACAAGCAGACATTCTCCGAATGACCAGAAAGGGTGAAAGAGAGTGGAAAAGGGGACATTTCTCTCTGTGACTTGATCTTGTTTAGCATCATCTGAAAATTATTTTCCTTACTGAGAAACTCAAGTCTGTTGAGGGGTCACTGGGGAGCCCACTGACACTCTGGGAGGACCAGAGACTCGGGCGGGGCCACGCCGCTAGGAGTGGTGTGCAGAGCATCCCGCAGAACTGACCCGGGGCGGGCATCCCGGGGGGCACGCCCTGGAACATACCACCACCACCACCAGAACTGGACCCAGCCCCTGACAGCAGAGCGGCCACCATCGCCACTCCTGGGATAGGAGAGCGAGTGTGCCCCCACCCACTTCTCTGTGTCACCAGCTTCCAGTTCAAAACCTGGGCAGGCTCCTCTGATTGGCAGGACTGACATCATAGCTCTGTCCCCTAGCTGCAAAGGTGGCTAAGAAAATGAGTATTTGAGATTTTCAGCTTCTCTCATGAGAGGTGGGTTTTTGTCTCAGAAAATGGGACATTCACCAGGCATGGAAAGGGGTTTCGAACACCTGAAGGTCGAGGAAAGGACAAGAGATGACCATGACTTCCACCACCTGTTCAGAGAGCTCACACAGCAGGCCCAGCTGGTCTCCTTTGAAAGGCCTACTTGTAACGTTGACCCCCAGCTGGTACCGGGGACTTAGATTTCTGTAGCTGCCTCCACCCACACACACCATCACCTGAGAATGGTGACTCACTATGTGCATGAAGTGTTTGTACAAACAGGATAGTTTGTGCTGGACACCTGCTTTCACTCTGGGAGCCTGAAAGTTGGGTATGTGCTGGATAGAGGCGGCTTGTGTCACCAGCCTGAGGGCAAACCCTAGATGCAGAGTCTTAACGAGCTTCCCCAGTTGACGGCATTGTGTAGGTATCGTCACAATTCTTGCCAGGGGATTCATTATATCCTGGGTGACTCCCCAGGAGCAGACCCTTGGAAGCTTGAGCCTGGTTTCCTCTAAACTTCACACCACGGGCCTTTCCCTCTGCTGATTTTGCCTTGTGGCCTTTCACTCTCACGAGTCACAGCCCTGGGAGTGACCATATGCTAAGTCCTAGTGAATCTTCAGTCCAGACGGTGGTCTTTGAGACCCCACAACACACCACCAGCATCACAGCCTTTGAGACACATTGACTCAGGCTAACCGGACAGCCCTTGGACACTAGGAAAGCCCAGACGTGCTCAAGGTTTTTTAACTTCCAAATCATAACGACTCCCAAAGGCAAATCTGTGAGGTGGATCGGGTAGACCAGCTAGCCGTGTTCACAGAGTGTGAAGATGAGGCTCAAGGAGGGGCGTGATCTGCCAAGACCTGAGAGCCATGAATTACAAGTGTCCAGAGTCCACTCTGGCTCCTAGTCCAGGATCTCGCTCCTGGCTCCTCCCTGCAGAGCTCTCTCCAACCCCAGAAGCGCGCCTGGGATCCATTCCCTTGGTACACGCTCTCCAGGAGAAAAGCATTCCCGGGAACCTGAGCCTTCCTGCAAATGTGTATGTTTTTCCAGCCCGTGCCAAATGGAGTGTGAGACTGGAAGTTTTTCCCATCACCGCCATCTAGTAGTTACACATGAATTCCCCGCCCCCTTCCCCCCACATTTCTCCAGACACGGTTCTGCTGGTTCTCAGAGGGCCAGCCTCTGAATCAGAATCGTGTGCTATGCTCATTCAAAATGCGGCTTCCCAGGCCGGGACGTACTCAGTGAGGATCCAAAAGAGAGGAGCTGGGAGAGAACCCGCACCGAACAAGCTCCCAGACGAGGACCATTCCCCCTTAGCCCAGGGCCCGCCACATGGCCAGCCCTCGGTGACAAGAAACAGGATGTCAGGAGGCAGAGACAGAAGAGCCTCAAGGCCCATGTCCACATCCTGCTCCACAGCGCCCCGTAGCCTGTTGGGAGCTCACTCAGAACAGGTAGAGGCCGAAGTTGCCAGAAATATCTATCACAACTGGAAACTGTTGTTTTTGGCTCGATGCAGAACAGAGACAAAGGTTGGCCTCTCTGTTGTTGCTTTTGGTGTCTAGAACCTGGCCTGTTGTCCTCAAGTGTTGTAGTCAGCTAATGAGGGACCCCCAACAGACAGCCCCGTCACCTGAGACTCTTACCTTATATGGTAAGAGGGGGGATATTACCTTATATGGCAAAAGAGGGGATTATTTTAAGGTTATTGAGAGTAAGAGCTTATTTTAGATTATCTGGGCAGGCCCTAAATCCAATAACAAAATCACTCCTACAAATTCACTTGTAAGAATGAGGCAGAGGCACGTTTTTGCCAGACGGGAGAGGAAAAGGTGATATGAAGATGGAGACAGAGATTAGAATAATAGAGTTGCAAGCCAAGGAACAGCAAAGACTGCCAGCAGCCGGCAGAGTTGGAGGAGGCAAAGAATAGATTCTCCCCCAGAACCTCCAGAGGGAGCATGGCCTGTGGACCTTGATTTCAGACTCTGGCCTTCAGAAATATGAGAGGGCACATTTCTGTTGTTTAAAGACACCTGGTTTGTGTTTGTTTGTTATAGGAGCCCCCTGCCAAAAACAAACAAAAAAAACCACAAAAAACAAAAAACTAATGCAACCATGAAAATTATTCCAAATTCTGAGAAGTAATTGAATTTGCCCCACCCCAGGGCCTTTGCACATACTGAACCTTATACTATTGTTCTCTGTCCCAGCTCATTGCGTGACCCACTCCTTCTCATAATTCCTGGTCCTGCCCAAATGTCACCTCCCTTCTTCCCAAGGAAAGTCAGAAGACTTTCCTGACCCCAGGTCCCAGTAGAAGGAGCTACCAATCACCTTCTAGCCCTTACCATATTTTAGACTTTTTTTTTTCCTTACCATAATATAAAATGATCTGCCAGTTGGTTTACTTATTGTCTCCACGCCAGTGGGAACCTGGTCTATCTTGTTCAAAGCTATATTCTCCATGCCAGGGTCTAAATAAGTATGTGTTCAATAAAAGGAATTAATGTTATTTTATACTAAAACATAGATCAGTGCAAATGCTATATGATAATACTTAATACTCCAAAGAATTCTTTAGCTACAAAAGGTCTCTAGGCCACTTCCAGCCCACTGTCACTTTCTTGTGCCCTAAGTTCACGTAGATGGTGAGGTAAGGACTGGCACTCTGCCCCTGTCCTACTAGTTATGGCTGTGTGGGCTTATTACCTCCCTCTCTGAGCTTCAGCAAATGCCTTGGTAGAGGGAGGGGTTTGACTTACTATTGGCAATGGATCCTATTTATGGAGCAGTTTCTACAGTCCAGCCCTGGGCTAAATCATTGACATATATACTCCCATTTGGTCCTCCTGATAATCCTATGCTGTAGGTACTACCATTGTCCCCATTATAGGGATGAGAAAACTGAGGCAGAAGACATTTTCATCACTTGCCCAGGGTTGCAGAGCTAGTAACTCCTGAGTTACATACCAGGCTGCTGCCCTGCTTGAGATGCCCATGGCTCTCAAGCCTTGATTCAGTTCGAACAGTTGGCAGAGAGTTACTTACATCACTAACAAATGCATATTTGTTACATATGCTGTTACAATAGCACACTTGCTGGTCTTTAATCAGAGTAGACCTCTGGGGAAATTGTTTTCTTATTTCCCTTGCTCTTTAAAATGTGCAGTGAGAGCCAGCATGCCCAAAGGCTGAACTGTTGTGCCCCTAAATCAAAGGACAGATGCAAACCGTATTGCCTACTGCACTATGTAAACATACATGGGGGAGAACATTCTAGTCATAATGGCCTTACATTCTTTATTCTCTGGCTCTTGCTTCTTTCGCCACAGTAGGCAGATACCTACTGGCAGGGGAAATGTAAAGGCTACTTGAATTATTTACTATTAAAAGGCACTGAGCTGTCAGCTTTCTCTCTGAATTATTTAGCACTGTCATATACAGCTATGTATGTACAATATTGACATGTTATATCCTCATTAACTCTGCTGTAAGTGACTCACTTCTAAGTAGTGTTGCAAACTCCCTTGTCTCTCTGGCTACTTTGTCCATCCTGAAGTCAGGAATAGCTAACAGTGTCTGCCAGGGGCCCAGAAGTTTCAGAATCCAGGTCAGGAAACACAGTGGGATTTATACTTCCCAGGAAAGGGGAGATGACTGGGTGCCCCTTGCAGGGAAAAAAGGCAGAGCCACCCAAATGATCAAATTTGAGCTGTCTGCTTTTTGAGAGCCTATGGGTGCCTCACCATGTCTTTCCTTCAAAACATAAGACACCAATCCTGCTTTTCCAAAAATGGTTACAATTACTGATAGATAAGATGCACGTGTAAGATAACTGGGTGCAGGGTGGGGGGGCAGTTTGCAAAAGAGGATTCAGCCAAGGTCTACCACGCAAACCCAGTGATCTCTGACCCTGTTACCTCTTGGAATCTTAGATTCTACATCTGTGAAGGGGGAGCAATATGTCTCTATCACAGCCCTGTGTTCAAGATTAAATGAGTCAGTCATGCAGAATACCTGGTACGTGTTCTCCATTTACCCCAGCTTAGGCTGACACAGGCTAGGCGCCAATAAGTGTGTAGGGGGCACACAGAATGAATAAGTGAAAAGAAGGGCAGCTGCTATCTGGCTGGATGGAAGGACAGAGGAAAACCCATGGTGGTCAAGCCTTGGAGAAAATGGTATCAGAGGCACTGGAAAGAACTTTCTTTATTCCTTCCTTTGTACAGGTGCTGAGCCCTCTTCAAGGTGCATGGGATGCAGAAATGCATTTAACGAGTACTTATTGAGCACCTATTCGGTTCCGGGCACTGTTTTAAGCTATGGGAAGATAGCGATGAATAAAAACCAGACTAAAATACCTATACACTCTGGTATGAAGAAGACAGAGTCGTTGACTTCAAGGAGCTTTGGAAGAAAGACAAGTAAACAAGTCATAGCATAGCCTATCAGAGTGCTGAGAGTTCCCAGGGTGGGGAACAATGGAGCAAAAAAGGAAACGTGCTTGGGGCTGCTGGGAGGGTGAGAGAAATGCCATCAGGGAGGCTGCATCTAAGCTCAAGTTCAAGGCTAAAAAACTGTAAATGCTCAGCAAAGAGATGCTGAGGACAGAGGTGCTGGGGTTTGGTTAATGATAGGATGCTCAGTCGAGGTACGAAAGGGGAGTTTCAGAGATGGGTCCTTATGCTGCCATAATAGATGAATTTCTATGTTAACTTTAGGAGGTAATAAAAATTTTAATTAAACATCTGCTGGGTTACAAAAGGGTAGCCATCATGAAAAAATAATCTATGTCATTTCCTCTTGAAAATGGCCAGTTTCAAGGATGGTCTTGGAAAATAAATGGGGAAAAGCATCCTAATAAAATATAAAATGGTGTCTCAGACAGGCTAGGGAGGCTCGGCCCAGGAAGTTAGAATATACTTTTCCCTTCCCCTCTCTTTCCATTTCCTTCCTGAAGGTGTATCTATTTACTTAGATGCCTGTGAAGAGAACTTGAAGTCAGCCTATTAATGGAACTCAGACAAATTTCTGCATTTCTGGTGGGCCAGAGGGGGAGGGATTGAAAGGAGCTTAACTGCCAGGGGTAGACACAGGACCCTGAACGACCAGGGACTCCTCTGAATGCGAATGATGGAAGCTCAACTCAGACTTGCAGTCTTCAGGAATGGATGGATCCACATGCTTGCAACATAATCAGGAAAGTATCTCTGGCCATCTCTGTTCTCTGTTATCCTCTGTGTTGGCTTCTTTCCTGGAAAGAATCCCCCATGTCCTTGCAAAATGGCCTTGGCTGTCCCAGGTGTACATCCTACCCACAGCAGAGAAATCATCTCTTTTCTAAGAATTCCAGCAAAAGTCCTGGGATTGGCTCTCATTGGTCTGACTTGGTCAGACCAATCCCTAAATCAATCTCTGGGGCTAATGGGAATAAACCATCTCACTGGTCAGGTCCGGTCACGTGGCCACTCTTTGCACCAAAGATCTGGACTGAACCCTTCTTAAACAACAGGGACTCAGAATGGAGAACAGGTAATTCCCCAAAGTAGAAGTAAGGGTCAGTTACCAAAATAAAGAAGAAGGGATTCTAGGCAGACCAGAACCACTGTCATCCCGATAGGTTCCTGAGAGTTTATCTCAACGACAAAATCTAACTCAGCAACTGAGCCTGGAATTCGAAGAGAAGGAGTGATTCTAGGTGCAGAGTGAAGGCTAGACCTTGGGTTCACCTTAGATGACTTTGACCACGTGTGCTCACCCTGAGGAGGAACAGGCTGTGGGTATAAGGCAGACAGTCATCTTTCCAAACACGGCGCCATGTCAGGGCACCGGCAGCTCAGTGGGGCGGCCACCACTAGCACATACCCCAAAGGCAGGAGCCCTCCCTTCCTTAGCTGCTGGGTTGACCAGTTGCCATGCAGACAGAAACCAGTGGCCAGGGTGACACAGGACCTGCTCCCCAGCATGGGCAGGTCTGGCAGGGCTTAGAGCCAAGCAACATCCCAGACGAGGCACCAAAACTGGCTCTGGAAGCCACAGGCATTTGGGACAGATGTGTGTGCTCACGTGAAGCCCCAAATATAATCAAAAACATTTCGCGAACCAGCAAATCCAGGCAGGAATGATAACTGCAACCCACCTTGCCCCAGGCACCAAGATGAGCAACCTGACAATAGCCCCACAAGAATCCTGACCTTTTACAGATGAGGACACTGAGGTTCAAGGACATCAGTTCACTTTCCCAAAGTCGAACAACCAGAAGTGACAGAGCTGGGATCTGAACCCAGGTCTTCTTGGCTACAAAGACTCTGCTCTCGATTCCTTATGTTACCCTCTCCCCAGTCAAATGTTTTCCACATATTCACTGGGGAGGCCCCAGACCATCCAGATTCCTGAAAAAGTGAGGAATCACCCATAGTCCAGAAATAGACATTAGCGTTGGGGGCCCGACATCCCGATCCTGGCTGCTTTTGAGCCATTGACATTTAACAACTCGCTTAAGTCTCTCCGAACTGTTTTTTGCTGTTTTGTTTTCCAAGAAGGCTCCACATCCAGCATGGAGCCCAACGCAAGGCTTGAACTCACAACCCTGAGAGCAAGACCTGAGCTGAGATCAAGAGTCAGACGCTTACCAGAGCCACCCAGATGCACCCCTCCGAGCTGTTCTATCACCCGTACGGAGGGGATGATAATATCCTGGCCAACCCGTAGGACGCCGCGTGACAGTGCCCGTGGACGTGTTTGAACACCGTGAAGTGCTTCCCAGATGTAAATAATCGTAACAATATCGCGTGAAGAGGAGGCCAGCTAATGTATCAAGTGCTTTTGAGGGAGGAGATGGTGAGTGTTGATATCACCACACGTTCTCAGCCAGAACAATGCCATCTGCCAGCAAATATTGTGATGTGGGAAGAAAGAAACAATCTTTATCCAATTATCTTCCTTATAAAGATGTACCAAAGTACAATTAATTCTCTAACTATTCAGTAATATTCTCTTAATTAGTGGTAAAAATAGGCATTTCTTCCTGCTGCCTCTGCTATTATATACTAAATGCTGCTTCCCCGTTCATAATATGCTAATATACTGGTAATTAAAAGCTTCAAGATTCCATTTAATGACTGCAGCCGTTTGTTGAGGAGAGCAGCCTCTGCTACCCGCTTTTCTGGAGTTCCTAGCTAGAATCTAGGAGGTAAGCGGCATAGAAGGACAACAGCGGTCCTTGCCTGCTGAGGGTGGCGACCTCTTCCAGACACGCCTCCTCTGCACTCTGAGGGGTAGAAGCTTGGGAGCTCTCCTCTCCTTTCTGAAAGCAGAAGCATTGTGCTGACATGAGCATCTGCTCCTTTGGACGTAACACCTCACTCTGCCCTGCTTTCCTGCACGCAATCTCCATGCTGGAGATATCCCTGAGCACAAGCCTCCCCAGCCTTGGCGTTGCTGGCCTTCTGGGCTAGGTGGTTCCCTGCTGCAGGTGGCTGTCTGGTGCTTCATCATGTTCAGCAGCATCCCTGGCCTCTAACTACTAAAAGCACCACCCTCACCGGCTGTAACAACCAAAAGTCTCTCCAAATATTGCCAGGTGTCTTCTGGAGGAAGCACAAAAATCAGCCCAAGTTGAGGTCCACTCACCTAGCGTAAAAGGATTAAAAACAATGTAAAAGTTTATTCATAGGCAATCTATGAACTAAATCATGGCACATCCATCCACTGAAATTTATTCAGCAGGTAAAAATCGGCCAGCCCTATATGAGAGGACACAGAACAATCTTCATGCAAAAGAGTCAGGGCACATAAGAGTTATGTATAATAAGCTAAGTTCTACGTTCACCTTATTTGCATAGTTGGTTATATATGTATAGGATGTTGGTAGAGGCGCACAGGAAATCAACGATGGTCACCTCCCAGGAAGGTAACTGACCAGCCGGACATACACGTGGCAGGGAGGTACATACATGTGCCCTGGTAATGTATTACTTATTCAAAAAGTAAATATAATTTAAAAACTAAACCCCCAGCACATTGTCTGGCTGGGGACAGTCCCAATACTTCTATTCCCCCTCCCTGTCATTTACTCTCAGAGCCTCAGACAGGATATTTCTTTATCGGTCGCATTCTGTCTACCTGAATGTTATCAACCCTTCACATCTCTGGAGCAGCTTCCAAGCCTGGCAGACCAACACCCCGTGCACAAGGAAGGCCAGGCGGCCCTTCGGTTTTCAGAGATAGAAATTGGGCTTTGAGGGTTGGCAATGTCAGATCCCTGATTCTGAGATGGTTCTCAAGTCCTCTGAGGCCCTTTCTGAGTCCGAGCTGCTGCAAAAGCTGAAACATGAAATCTAGACACACAAGTGATAAACTGGAGGGGGAGGTGGAGTCACTGCTTTATTAAAAATAAATTTGAAATGGGATACCTTCAGTGAACCCTTAACAGAACGAAAATGTGGTTTGCCTGAAAATGAGTTTGATTTACTTCACCCTTTCTAGGAAAGGCTCTCATATGAAAGACATTTAAGTCCCGGCTCATGTAATTGATGTTCATTAGGAGATGTTAAACAAAAGGCAAGGTCTCATCATAAAATGACCCTGAAAAAAATTGGTAAAGAAAGTGAGGCAGGTTTCTTTATTGCAGGACTTCTCAGAGCCTTTATCGAGAATGGAAGAGTAATTTTTCTTTAAAAATTAATGTGTGGGTTTTTTCCTTCCTACCTTTTCCCAGATCCTGTCCCTAGAAGGCTTGGAGACCCATTTTCACTTTCTGTCCATGGGGGGTTATTACAGAGTAGGAAGAGGAGCAGCCTCTAACCAAGTCCGTTTTTGCCTTTACTGAGTCAGGTGAAACAGCATGGGAACACAAGAGATCCTCTGGCAGCAGAGAAGGGCGATGGGTTCCAAAGGTGTTGTGGACTGAATGTGCCCTCCCTAAATTCTAACCCCCATTGTGATGGAGTTAGGAGGTGGGGACCTTTGGAAGGTGATTAGGTCATGAAGGTGAAGCCCTTTGCTTGGGATTAGTGCTCTTAGAAAAGAGACCCTAAAGAGTCCTCTTGCCCCTTCCACCATGGAGGACCCAGTGAGAAGACAGCTGTCTATGAACCAGGAAATGGGGCATCACCAGACACTGAACTGTTGGTGCACTGACCTTGGACTTCCCGGCTTCCAGAACCATAGGAAATAAGTTTGTTGTTTAAGCCCCCTGGTCTATGGCATTCTGTTATAACCGCCTGCATGGACCAAACAGAAAGCAAGGAGAGAGACGCAGGGATCTGCAAAACTAGGGGCAGACAAGGTGCTGGGGTTCCAGTGCCCTACACGGCAGCAGTCCCTGCCCCCTCCAAGTAGATGGCAGGACCCCAGAGCAGTAGGACTTTGGCAAAGAATCCTATTCCCCAGAGAGAGCAGAGCTTCCAGCCAAAAGAAGGGATAATTGGGAATGTTCACCCTCCTACGTAATGGCTCGTTGCTAAGTCGCCCTTCCAACTCCGTGTGGTACCAGGCGATGCCCACCAGCCCCATGTGAGCTTGGCT
This sequence comes from Ailurus styani, assembly GCA_002007465.1. Classification (NCBI taxonomy): domain Eukaryota; kingdom Metazoa; phylum Chordata; class Mammalia; order Carnivora; family Ailuridae; genus Ailurus; species Ailurus styani. The sequence goes on along the minus strand of LNAC01000171.1, from coordinate 317,876 downwards.
CAGAGAAGGCATGAATGGGTTTCAGATTCATCGATACAACCATGAAATGCAGTATTGGGGGCACCCCTCAAGATTGTGGGCTGGAATGGAGGTTCCTCAAAAAGTTGAAAATGGAGCTACCCTACGACCCAGCAATTGCACTACTGGGTATTTACCCTAAAGATACAAAGGTAGTGATCCTCAGGGGCACATGCACCCAAATGTTTATAGCAGCAATGTCCACAATAGCCAAACGATGGAAAGAACCCAGATGTCCATCAACAGATGAATGGATAAAGAAGATGTGGTGTATATATATACAATGGAATACTATGCAGCCATCAAAAGAAAAGAAATCTTGCCATTTGCAACGATGTGGATGGAACTAGAGGGTATTATGCTGAGTGAAATAAGTTAGAGAGAGACAATTATCATATGATCTCTCTGATATGAGGAACTTGAGGGGCAGGGTGGGGGGTCATGTGGGGTAGGGAGGGGAATAAAGGAAACATGATGGGACCAGGGAGGAAGACAAACCATAAGAGACTCCTAATCTCACGAAACAAACTGAGGGTTACTGGGGGGTGGGAGGGCAGGGATAGGGTGGCTGGGTTATGGACATTGGGGAGGGTTTGTGCTATGGTGAGTGCTGTGAAAGGTGTAAGCCTGATAATTCACAGACCTGTACCCCTGGGGTAAATAATAATTAAAAAAAAAAAGATTGTGGGCTGGGATTCAGGTCTCTGACAATTTCTAAGGGCAGAGTAAATCTAGTGAATGAGTGATACACAGCTTCCCAGACCTCATCCTTTTCTGTCTATAGAGCAGCCATCACGAGGAGTCCCGGCGGCTGAGGAGGGGCAAGAGGACCCTGGTGGTGCTAACAGAACACCCAGAGCGCCCAGCCCTGCTTGGAGGACACCCACCACCCTTAGGGAGCAAAATGAAGTTGCTCAGACAGTGCCCAGAAACTGGGGCAGCGGNGGGGGGGGGGGGGGGGGGGGGGGGGTAATGCAGCATTTGCATCAAGAGACTCAAAGAAGTTGGTGCCCTTGGACTACTAATTCCTCTTCTGGGAATCTGTGATAATTATGTAATATAAAATGCTGGGGAGATATTTATGTAAAAAAATTAAATTATTCATCATTGGAGAAGAAACGGAAGGACATAAATTGAAGTCCAGGAACGGAGAATGGACAAGTCTATTACAATACCTCCATCGGATGAACCATCGGGCAGGCGTCAAAAGTGAGGTTCGCAGAGGCTGCGGAGTGTGAGAATACTTCACGTAAGGCAAAGAGCAGGATACAAACTCATACATTTTGCACATCTCAACTGTATGAATAAAATGCGTAGAAAAATAACTGAAAGGAAATACAGCACAATGGTAACGGGGGATGGGGGTGACAAAGCCAAGGGCAATGACGACAACGATCCAGGGGAGTCTGTGAGGGGCACGGGGGACTCGCTGTGCATTAGGACTTCTTACCTTAAGAGCCCACCCGAGAAGGTGGGACCGGAAGGAGAGAATGAGTGGATGTCATGGCGAGGGTCCTTTCCTGGATTCTGGAATGGGACCCAGTGTTAGTTTTCCGAGGCTGCTGTCACAAATGCCACCAACATAGCAACTTGAAACGACACAGATCTATTATCTCATACTTTGTGTTGATCAGAAGTCCAGGTGAGCTGAAATGGGTCCTCCCCTTAGGATCTCAAAGGCCAAAATCAAGGTGTAGGCAGAGCTGGGTTCCTTCCCAAGAGCTCTGGATAAGAATCCACTTCCAAGTTCATTTCATTCAGGCTGCTGGCTGAATTCGGTTCCTTGCAGTTGTAGGACTGAGGTCCCCATTCCCTGCTGGCCGGCACCCAGGGCTGGTCCGTGCACCCAACATCCTTCTCATGGTTCCCACGTGGCTCTCCAGCAATGGCAGCTCAAGCCCCCTCACACTTCAGCTCTTCCTGAATGTACCTTCTGCAGCAGCTCTGACTCCAGCTGGAGAAATTTCTCGGCTTTTAATGGCTCATGTAATTAGACTGGGCCCACCAACATAATCTAGGCTACTCTCCCTATTTTAAGCTCTATAACCATAATAACATCTACAAACTCCCTTTTGCCAAGTAGCATAACCTACTGACAGGCTCCAGAGATTAGGACGTGGACGCTTTTGTGTTCATTAGGGCCATTGTACCTAACACAGACCCAAGACCCTTTCCTCCTAATTTCAAAAGCTCCTGACCTCTCTTCTTGATCACCTGACCCCGCACATCAGAATGGGCCTCTCAGCCTGCATCCAACCCCGATGAGCCCCAGCTGTCCCAACTCCAGACCTTTGCCTGGAGCTGGCAGGCACCCACCAACTCCAGCCTGGCTAAGCTGACATCTGCAAGAGGTGTTCCATTGTTTCCGCCACAAGAAAACTGTAGTCACAGAGAATTTCGATGGGTTTTTATCCAGCCAACACCACATGGGCTGCAGCTACCCAAAGGGAACATTTATCAAGTGACCATGGGGGGGGGGGGAAGTGTCTTAAACATTTCATCTGCCGTCCTCATCTCCCTGCCGAACTTTCCCAACGGGATGAGCGGGTTCCAGATGTGATCCTAGGAGGGAGCTGGGAGTCGCCCCCGTGGAAAACTGATTCCGGGGCTCAGTCCTGCTGAGTCAGACCCTCCCGGCATCCAGACCCTGGAATCTGGCTTTGAGGCATCCACCCTTCCCTCAGGTGATTCTCAAGAGCCTATAATAGGGGGGTCTCCTGCTTTCGCACCTGTGTGAGGGGGGTCAGAGGGCGCTCTCCTCTGAGCTCGGAAACTTCGGCGGCAGCAGCCGAAGGGCAGGATTATGGTGAAAAGAAAGAGAGGCCAGTGCTACAAAGCAAGACAGATGGGGTATGGGGAGCAGGGAGGTGTGCTCAGGGCAAGAGGAAGGGGGAGAGGCCCTTCCGAGGGGCTCACAGCTGGCAGAGAGGAGACCCACAGTGAGAGCGCTAGGGAAAGGGAGCACAGCGTGGTGCCCCAGAGCCCAGATCCAGGGGCCGGATGGACTTGGGGTTCACCAAGTTCACCAGTATCTGACCCTGGGAAATAGTGTGGGGATTGTTTCCTCATCTGTAAAATGGGGATAACAATAGTCCTTTTTTCCTAGAGCTCTTGGGTAGATGAAGGGGATGTTTTACTTAAGGCTGTTTTAGCTTATAAATGCTTGTATCAGCTCAGAATACGTTTGGCTGCAAGTAACAGAAACTCTGAGTCAAGAAACCCAGGAGGGCCTGGGAGGCTCAGTCGGTTAAGCGACTCTTGATTTCAGCTCAGGTCACGATCTCAGCGTTGTGAGATGGAGCCCCGTGTCCCGTGTCGGGTTCTGTGCCAGGTGTGGAGCCTGCTTACGATTCTCTCTCTCCCTCTCCCTCTGCTCCCCTTCTCCCTTAAAACAAAACAAAACAAAAAACAAAAACAGAAGTTGGTTCTTACTGCCAATGACTCAGCAACAACATCAAGACAGAGCTCTTTGTGTGGCTCTCTAGGCAGGGGTTCCCAAACTCCAATGTGCACACAGGTCACCTGGAGAGCCTATTAAAATGCGGTTTTGATTCAGTAGATCTGAAGTGGAGCCTGAGATTCACCGTTTGTAACAATCTGGCCCTCAGACCATGCTTTAAATGATGAGCCTTTCTCTTGTGGCTACAAAGTGGCTGCTCCAGCTCCAGCCATCACATTTGTAAGCAAGGGACCAAGGAGCATGACAGAGGACTATGCCAGCCATATCTGCTTCTTTTATCTAAGAAAAACGAAGCTTTCTCAAGAGCCACCAGCACAGACCTCCCCATAAGTTTCATTGGTCCACAAAGGGCCTCGAAGCCCTTCACAGTTTCCTAGGAAGCTGGAAAAAAATGAGAAACAGGATTGTGAGGATGGGCTTAAAGCTTAAGCCTTAAAACAATCATGATGCCCCCAGAGCTGGACATGTTCCCACACAGCAGGAGACGGGGTTTATTTAACAAGCAAGGAAAGGATGGTCATTGGGAAGCAAATAGCAACATTGTAGCAACAGTCACACTGTTACACAAATCCTACACTTCACACAAAGTGAACTCTCAGCCTGGGGGGGGGGTAGTTTTCTCATCAGCATCTCATGATTACGTAATGAGAGGACAAGATGCAGCTTCCATGCCACGCTCCTGTCATCTGTAAGCCACACAACCCCATGCGGATTGCCGGGGGCACAGGCTTCCTGGGTCAGACCGGAGCTGGTCTCCTGGGCTGTGCAGAGCATCCAGGTGGGGGCTGGAGGGGACTGCCTCGCACAGCTCAAGGAAAGTGTTTATACTCCTCAATCCCTAGGCTTCCTGGGGCTGAGCAGTTAGAGGTAAGTCCCAGAATGAATGGCATGGCTGCCTCCCCTTCTTTGTTGCTCACAGCTTCCTCGGTTGACCTTGTCCTTGACCCCAGCCTAAGACTTCTAAAAGGCAACATGGGGCCTCTCCTCGAGGCTGCTGCCTTCTTTTCAGTTGTACGAAGGAGACAGACACCCAGCAGACGTACTTCGTGTGTGAACTTAGCTGAGAAGAGAAAGCACCTTCTTGCAAGAGGAGTCTGAGTTGACTCTCTTTTTCAGGGTCAAAGTAGGGACAACCAGAGAACCTGGAAGCTCTGGGAACTGAACTTCACCTCCCAGCTGCTTTTTTAGAAGATTCATCATTCTGCTTTGGAAAACCATCTGACCTTCCAGGGGACAGTGGCCTGGTTGGTTCTGACCTCCTTGCACATTGTCACTTTGGTTTTGTTTTGAACTGAGCTTCTGCCCCGAGCAATGTCACGTCCTGGTTGTGATCACAGTCGATTTTACAGCGAGAGGGAAATGCAGAGGACAGGAAAGCTAGGGTCAAAAAGTTCTGGAGTCCTTTACCTGGGGAGGACTTTGTATTTAGGTCTGGTTAACGCTCTAACCAGTGCTAGAGTTTTTGCAAATAAAGAACACCCTTCACAGTTCAATCGCAGAGCACAGAGAAAACTCAACAAGATTTGGAGTCCCAAGTCCTGAGTTAAAATCCTGGTTATTTTCCACTTGGCAGTTCGGTGATGAAACTGAGCCAGTTCTGCTGACTTGGTCTATTTGGATATTGGTGATGAGAAGAAAAATGTAATCATAATAGTGAACACGAGAGAGTGTCTAGGAGGCACTGTTCTGATTGCTTTATGTGTATTAACTCATTCTGCAGCAACTGTGAGGTCAGGATACAACATTATCACTCTCGTTTTTTCAGATGGGAAATTGGGGGCTCAGAGAGATTGAGTAACTTGCCCCAAGTCACACAGCTGATGGGCAGCAGAACTGAGATTCCAATCCAGGCACTTCGGCCCTTCAGCCCAGGCTTATCTCCATTCCATACCACCGTACTTTGCAGCCTTTAACGTACAAGGCCCCATGGGGTGTGATTTTGATGTTCAAGTATTATTATCTCCATCTTGTACAGAAAGGTCTTATCCAGGGGCACCTGGGGGGCTCAGTCAGTTAAGCGTCTGATCTCAGGGTCCTGGGATGGAGCCCCACATCAGGCTCCCTGCACGGCGGGAAGCCTGCTTCTCCCTCTCCCACTCCCCCTGCTTGTGTTCCCTCTCTCGCTGTGTCTCTCCCTGTCAAATAAATAAATAAATAAATCTTTAAAAAGAAAAGAAAAGAAAAACAAAAAAGGTCTTATGCAAAGACACAAAGACCACCCACCTGAGCCAAGGGCTTCCAACGTCCCTCCCCGTCCCTCCCCTCCCGCAGCCCAAGGCCCCGCAAAGGCCCCTACAATGAGCCATCCGTCCCCAGTCCTCAGGGTGTCCCCTGGTGTTGATCACCGTCCCCACAGCCAATGACCTCAACTCAAGAGCACAGGCATCCATTCATCCTACTGTCAGGAAAACCACTTCAACATTTTGCTATTTTCATTTCTGCCAAACCATAGGGGTGCTGCAAAGAACGATTTTTTTCCCTCTTTTTTGTTTTTTTGCATTTAATAATACATAATTACCTTCCCTCAATCATCCTGTGGGAATGTGTGCTTTTCACTCCAACACTGAGGCTTTTTAAAAAATGGGGTAGGGAATGGGTGAGACATATCTTCAACGTCCAGAGAGAACCTTCCGTGGTCCCTGGAGGGGAGAGTGAGTAGAGATGGATGTCATGTTTGTGTTGCTGATCGCTGTTCCTCATGAAAGACTGTCAGGAATAAAAAAGATGAGGCAGGGGGTGGGGTGGGGAGGAGGGAGACTGGGCCAGACGGCTGCTTGCTCTGTGCCCTCTCTGAAGCCACTGGCCTGAGAAACGGGCTCAGGTACCTTCACTAATCCATCCCCATGGGGACAGGGTGTACCTTCATTAACCCATCCCCGTGGGGACGGGGCATTTGATGCCCAAACCCAACTGTTCCTGCTGCTCTCCACCAACATGTTTATTGCTATTCAGGTCTACGTTCTAAAATGATGAAAGTATACATAATCCACAGGAAGAGGGGAAAAGCGCACAAAACAAATATTCCCCAGTGGGCTTAGCAGGGCAGAGCTGATGGGGGCTGGCCTGTGGAGCTGAATCTCAATTGAAGGAGTTGTGGTTTTGTTTTTTTTAAGGGCCCCAATGGGAGATTTATAAAAAAGGAGAGAAGCCTGCCTACACAGTGTAGGTTATAAAATAACAAGATTAATGATGCAGAAATCTGTGTAGGAACTCTCTAGAAGCAACAGAATAATGGTGAGGATTGAATGAGACAATGCGCACCCCGCACTTGGCCCACACCTGCTACGTGCTAACAGTTTCAGCCGCCCTCGGCCCGGAGCCTAATGTGGATGGTTATTGTGTTGCGATGGAGTCCAGTGATTATACCCCTACCGATCATTCACTGGAGGACAATGTAGTCCCGAGAAGTAGGCACTATGGCTGTCTCCATTCGGCCAATAGGAAACTGAGGTGCAGACAAGTGCATTACCTGCCCAAGTCCCCGCACTAGAAAATGGCAGGTTCCAACCCAAGGGCACGGGCTTCAGAAGCCACACGTTCTGTCCTGATCAGAACAGCAGGACTTAGTACGGAGCCCGAAGAGACAGGCTGGAGTCAGCCGGCCCTGGAGGCGCCGGCCAGATCTGCGGCTCTCAATCCCAAGACGGAAGCACAGTATTTAGAACCCTGATAAAGGCTGGAAACGGTCTATTTAAACTCCTTGATTCCCTAAGTGCAGACCTCTGGGAGCATAAGGCAATATCCTGCCTCAGCTCACGCAGCTAGACCTCGGATGTCCCGCTCGGGATCGAATGGGTCCCCGTCATCATCTCCGGCTCACCTGTCGGGGCGGGGGGCTCCCGGGAGAGGGGGATCCCAGCTCCAGTGCAAACTGCTTCTCTGTGGTTCTGCAGCCTGGCTGCCCCCGGACCTGGAAAGTCCCGCAGAAGCATGGACAGGAAAAAAAATATAAATAATAAAAAAATTTAAAAATTTAAAAATTTAAAAATTTAAAAATTTAAAAAAAGAAGCATCAACAGGACCGGGGCCTCCTGAGCATCACAGCAACTGCCTAGGGCCCAAGGAATCTGCAGTTTTCCGGTGTCTCCCTCGGAGCCTCTCCGACCGGACCCCGGGGCTCCTCTCTAGATGACACTCCCTGCACGCGGGTGAACTCCAAAAGGCCCCATTTCGGTTCTTGGTTTGAGCAAAACCGTGCAGCCGAGGAGGAAACGGAAAACAAAGTTGCTCACAGCTCAAAGAATTCTTTAACGGTTGATCTTTTAATAAAAACCAACAAAACCAACAAAACCTTACTTTTTCCCTCCTCATTTCCTCACTGGCCAAAGGGACATCAGAGCGGTTCCCACCTCACAGGGTTCCCGGAAGCAAGAAATGAAGTAAAGACTTATTCTTCTAAGAGCCTAAGAAGTAGATCTTAACCCTCACAACGAACCTATAGTGGAGCTTCACTCCTTCCCATCTCCCTGTTTTGCAGCTGTGGGAACTAAAGCACAGACAGGTTAAGTCACTTGCCTGAGGTCAAACAGCTAGCAGGCTACAAGATGGGATTTGAACCCAGGCAGGCTGGCCACAGAGCCCAGGCGTGTAACCACTGTACACACGACCTCTCGGGGCCACAGATGAATGTGTGTTTTGGGAAACAGCCACCAGAGACATCAGTCAGCAATGCCTGCGTCCCAGCCGTGCCCACCACACTCGAAGCCTCCTCCTGCCACCCTGATCCCCTATTCCTCTTTGTTTTCATCATTTCATTGGTTTTTCTTGGTTTTTGAGAGGAAAAAAAAAAATCAATCCTGAATGAAACCAAGTTTAGTTGCAAATGAAACTGAATTGTCCACAACCAAAGCATATAATTAGAGAATGTTAATCTCCGGGTGGTTCTCCACCCCCCACCCCAGCCCCAAAATACACTAACATTTGCAAAAGAGAATTCGTCTTTACCTAAAACTATAATTAAGCGGCTGCTGGCGGTTACCTTGGTGACATTAAAAAAAAGAAAGAAAGAAAGAAAAGAAATCCTCCACTACAGCTCCCCACACTGGATAATACCAACTAGGCAGCCAAATCAGTCAACAGGTTGTCCTAGAAACAGTTTCCTTGACAACCCGGAAGATGGAGGGGGACGGAGAGTTGGGGAAATGTCAGAGCAGCAACGCTACATTAAAGAAGAAAAGGCCCCTTTGGCATGGCTGAGCAGATCCCCAACTTGTACTGAGCAGCAGAGCACGGAACAAAACGACTCTGCGTTGCATGAAGAAAGCGACCCGGGGACGATCAGAACCCATCTCTCTTTCGTTGCTCACTCACTGAGTGAGTTTCCTTTTCAGGGCATGGAGTCTGATCGCAAAAAATGACTATTCACTCTCTCACTCAAGCGTTTGCTGAGCATCTACTATAAGCCAGCACTGTCCATAGCTCCTGGCTCTGGTCTTGCATGGATTTCCATGCTTTGCAACCTTGGCCAGGTGGGGCAAGAATTCTGGACGTGACCAATAGCATGTAGGACCATTTTCTGCCATTTTAATGCCTGGGTTTCTCCCCTATGTATTCACTTTCCCTTCCTCCATTCTAACAAGGTCAGCTCTGTGCCTGCTTGTCTGGGCTGTGGGGAGAAAGGAAGAGGAAGAGTTTGCAGAAGGATAGAAGCTAGAATGATCTGGAAGATGATCTCACCACTAGATTTGTTTATAAAGGACAAATAACACTTGGATAGGATTTAGCCATGTGTCCTAGAAAACCAGGAGAGGACATGAGCGCCCCTAAGGAATGCAAAAGGGCAGGGGAGGGAGGTGCCCAGGGCACAGTGAGATTCTATGAGACTGTGGGCCTTTGAGTAGGGGTCTGGGACCCTGGTCCTGGGCCACACTGCAGGTGCATGGAGCAGTGTCACGCCCTTGGAAAGGAAAGGTCACCGGGTCTCAGTCTGACCAAGAGTAGCCAGAAAAGAAGCAACACACATGGGAGCGTCTGGGTAAATGTGTTTCTCCAAAGTGACCAGTGTAGACAGATGACCACGGGGTCTGACCGGGGCTTCGAGGCTGTTCCCTCAAACCCTTCTTCACCCTGTGGGGTTGGTGGTGCAGAGAGTCCCAAGAACAAGGAGGCAGGCCTGAGGTAGATTTAAGAAAAGAAAGAAATGTTCTATTTCTTGTCCTCCTAAGTGCCATACTCGCCAAGTATCATTTTCAGTGCTGCATTTTCCAAACTACTTGAGAAGTTTCCGTGGCTGAATTTTGCAGGGAAGGGGAGGGAAGGGAGGGAGGAGGGGTGATCCAGAGGCATCTACACCTGGAAATCCCAAATCTGTTTGCCCTTCCACAAAACGCTTTCCCCTTTGGCTGGCCCATCAGTGCGTTGCCTTGCTCCTTATCCAAATGTGCTTTTAATCAGGTTGTTTCCTGATCGTAAATGAGATGCCATGGCGTACTCCTAATCCTCACAGGGTGGACAGCACACCCAGGAGGAGCCTCCTTGCTAGCCCACCTGCCTGGGACAAAGATAATCCATCTGACTCCAGGTGCATGTTGTTAACACACGGGCCACAATAAGAATCTCGTGGATCTGGGGTGCCTGGGTGGCTCAGTCGGTGAAGCGTCCGACTCTTGGTTTTGGTTCAGGTCATGATCACAGGGTCGTGAGATCGAGCCCTGGATCAGGCTCCTTGCTCAGCAGGGAGTCTGCATGAGATTCTCTCTCCCTCTCCCTCTGTCCCTCCCCTGCTCACCCTCTCTCCTTCTCTCTCTCTGAAACAAATAAATGTTAAAAAACAAAAACTTACGTGATCTGCAGTGCAGTTTCCCGATAGGGAAATTTATTCATGTGCTCTATACAATAAACCCTGCGTGCCAGCTGCCCAGTTTACAACTGAGAAAACTGAGGCACAAGGAAAGCGAAGACGTACCCAGCGTGCCCACAGCCAAATCAGTGGTGGGCTCGGGCCCCAAGGCCAGGTCTCCCGAGCCCCGCTCTGCCCTGACCTGTCTCCCCCTGTGCTCACACCTCGCCTTTTCTCCGTGTGGGTTCCTCTCCTATTTCACCCTTCCCTACCGATCTTCCTCCACTTCTTTTTTGTTTCCACCAACGCCCCACTGGTTCCCACCTGTGGGTGACCCCCACCCCAGGGGACATTTGGTGATGTCTGCAGACCTTTACGGTTGTCACACTTGGGGGAGTGGGTACAGTCGGGTCGGGGACACTGTCGGTCGGCATCAGGACAGCCCCACACAACAAAGAGTTGTCCGCCCCAAATATCAACAGTGTCAAAACCAAGAAACCCCGCTGTCCTAGGAAGATAAAAAGTTTGTTTAAGTAAAAGGACTTGGAATGGTGCCTGCCATGTAGTGAGCTCTTATTATTTTGGTGAATGATGCTATTCATACACTATTGCAATTTGGGGGGGTGGGGTCGGGGTTATTTATAAGAAGAAGAAAAAGCACTGTGAGCGCCCTCGCGCCTGGGCCTAAAATTTACTCACTTGACAAGTAAGTATTCACTGACTTCCTTCCATGGGAAAGGGCCTGCAATCCACAGAGAAGAGAAACGTCCTATTCTGAGCACAAGGTCAAGCCTTGGTCTTCAAGCCTAAATGTACCACCCAGGAAATAATCCCCAAGGGCCCTGGGAATGAGGGTCCCTGAAGGTCTTTTATGGGTCTTGAGATGGGCCTAGGACGGGGTCTTTCTCTCACGTGAGATCCTCTGGAATGTTGCTAAAATTCTTTCTTTCTAAATGCCAACAGGATTCACTGCCAAAAAAAAAAAAAAAAAAAAAAAAAANATCCAGGAAATGAAATATACCCCCAAGGCATTGCTTACAAACCGAAAACTCTCAGGCTCAAACACAACCAAAGATAAATTACTTTGCTCAACCGCCTTTTTCTTCCTTCACACCCACCACCACTGAACAAAGAAAAAGTCTGGAAGGTGAGGGAGATGAACGCGATTTGCATATTTAACAGCCCCAAGGAAGGTGAAAGAACAGAACAGAGATTATCACGTGAGAAGCGTCCTGGGGGTGGAGGGTGGGGGAGACTGCTCACCTTCTGAAGCCCAGGAGCTAAAAATACCCCTGCCCCGTGTCATTTACAAATTCAAAGGGCTGTTTAGACACTACTGCCTTCAGCCGGCAATTGATACATACTTCCCCCCACCCAGTGATTAAACACAGCCTGATTTTTAAGTACCAAACAGCAGCCTCCAGGTTTGTCTGGAAAAACCACTCGTGAATTTCTATATTTGATTGGCACGCCAGGGGGTCCCAATCATGGCTCCTTCACTCCAGTGCCTGAAATCAGATGACATTTGATGGCAGGAAGGGGCAGCGGAAAGGGGTGGGGGGATTAGGAGAGCAAAAGCTTTGACAAGAGGGGTTTCTAATCAGAGGCAAAGAGAGTACCAGTGCTCCCCACTTGCCTTCTTTCTCCTAAAACCAAGAAAGCTGTGTGGGGAGGGGGAGCCAGACAATACAACGGGAACAGCCTGTGGCCCTGGAAATAATTAAATTGTCCCCCTTCGCATTGCGGTGGGGGCAGAATAAATGGCTCACTATAATCAGGTGATGGTTTCTGGGATTGGACAAGGTGTTCAATGAATGTGGGCAAAACGCTCCTGCTTTTCAGTCCCCCCTTGTCCCCATGAGGTCACCTGGCTGAGCCGGGGCTGGTTCCCGTGGAAGCCGAGAGATATGTCCAGTGTCTCTGAGTTTCTTTTGGAAGAAGAGGGGGCATCTGGGTTTTCTTTTGAGGGTGATGGAAAGGTTCTAAAATTAGACAATGGTGATGTTTGCACGGCTCTGCAAATATATTAAAAATCCAGTAGCACACTTTAAAAGGAATTTTGTGTATGTAAATTAAATTTCCATAAAGTTGCTATAAAAAAGGAATAAAGAAAACCAGGAAATTAAATAAATGGGGTTTTTTTCCCTGTAAAAAGGCAGTGGGGGAAGGTTTAGATCCAAGGATTCAAACCTTGCCTTTCCTTATTTGTAGCTGTGAGACTTATTCAGTCTCCCTGGATCTCAGTTGCCCCGTCTGTAAAATGGGAATATTAAAAGTGGACTTCCTTCCCAGGACCACTGGGGGGACTCAGTGAGGTGCTGTTTGTGAGGACCGGACCCAAGGTGAGGGCTCTGAGCTCTGCAGGATGAGACAAATCAATGATGTGTAAAGGCTGGGTGCTGGGGAGGGGCCTGGGCGAGAAACGGAGTGAGCCAACAACTTTGAGATGACACGACTGGGTAACCCTGGGGTGTGAGGGTGTCTACCAGACCCTTGTACCATCAGTTGAGCAAGCGATGTAGCACGGATGACAGCGGCTGGTGGCCTTTACCAAGCACTTACTACGTGGGAAACAGCTCCCAGGCACGATCTCGTTGAACTTTTGTTCCAGGTACTATTTTCTCCCCATTGTACAGATGAGCAAACAGACCACGGGCACTGGCACAAATTCACAGATGTAGTCAGAGGCGGAGCTGGTTCCAGTCCGGGCCATCTGATACCGGAGCTGGGCCAGGCTGAGTTGGGGCTGGCTCTCATCTGCTCCAGAAAGCCACCTGTTCCGTGCTCAGCAATGCTGTTACCACCTAGGCGAGAATTCTACAAGCAGGTTATGAAATCGTTGGTGGCAACCATGGTAGAAATGGGCTGTGATGTGAGGACTGCCATCAGGGAAATCTGCCACTGTCCCCAAGGGGGGCTCTTTCTCCCCTCCCCCAACCTCACATGGCCCCGAGCCATCATTAACTGCCAGGCTAGGAGGGCCCCGCGGGGTCCTCCTTCCCACCTGCAACCATAAGAAACCCTGACTTTTTCACGGCACTTTAAGGTTTACACTATGCTTTTAAATCCACCCAAATCGAACAAAGCTGTGAAAGAAAAATTGTTATTTGCACCGATGACGATGAAACTAGGCTCCGAAGGAACCCCAAGGACGGAGAGGGCCACAGACCTTGGGAGCACTGGCCAGGCTCAGGCCCGTCTGTCTCGCAAGGCGGCGGCCCCTGAGTGCGCGGTGGGTTAGGGTCTCCTTGGAGCCACCTCGCGTCTCCATGGCAACAGGCGGGGGCTGCCCCGTGGGCTTTGGGCAAGTGGACCCTCCTCCCCACGCCACGGATTATGACTCCGCAGGCCCTCCAGCTCCCCCAGAAGAGTGAGCAAAAGCTTTTCACAGTTTCCACATGGAGACGGTGTGGAGGTGGAATTTAAGTGGGTGTGAATCTTGCCGCAAGTGAAACGTCCAAGTCAAGTCTGACAGAGCCTGGCGCTTTGCATAAAAGAAAGACAATCAGTGTTTCATGAATGAATGAGGGAGGGAGGGAGTGAATGAATGTAGGAGTCCCACCTGTCCTCAGAGATCTATAGACTGGCCTCGAGCTTTCGGTCAGGGTCTGTGCAGTCACCTGATTTTACCAGTGGCCCCAGTGACAGGGACCCTTTGTCCCGACTTCGCGGTCCCTCCCTCTGCTGGGCTCGGGCGTATGACTTGAGGTGGCTGGTGAAGCAGGTGGGGATTCCTGGTTGTCCTCTTGCATGACCTCTCGCGGACAGCTGCCCCCACCAGCAGAACCTGCCCAGACTCTGAGGCACATGGAAATATGTGGAGGAGAGCTGAGCCATCCCAGTCATGACCACACCAGACCACGCAGCCACGGCCACGTGCTGACAGCAGACCTGTGAGCTGCGCACCTGTGCAGCTTACCCTCAAACACGTGAGAAATAATGAAAGGTTGTGGTGACGCCGACTAGCTTTGGGGGTGGCTTGTTATGCAGCACTAGCTGCCTGATACAGCCTGACAGCTTTGCGAGTCTCCAGAAAGCTCAGAAGGGGCCTGCTGCTTTCTCTCTGCCACATCTGCCACCTCAACGAGAATTCTGAGGAAATTCTTCAGCGAGGCTTCTTCTTATCTAACGAGTCAGATACAAGATCATCCCCCAGTGAGGAGCACAGAGAAATCTCCCTTTAGCTAAATGAACAGAGATATTACTGGATATCACCACTCCCTCGGGGAACACAGTCTCCAGAGTTCAGCAAGATTCTTAAGGAAATTCTGAAGGAACAACAGGCTTCATTTCCACTCCCGCTTTGAAAGATGAGTGCTGCCTGAATCATGGCTGATCTGTCCTCTCTCTCTCTCTCTCTACTTGCAGCCTGATTCTCTGCCAGGATCAGGACATCATTTAGTGCCTCTGGTTTAGACAACGCTTGGGCCTTACTCTTCCTACGGAATTTCTTTTCCAGGGGTGACGTCAAGTCCCAAGGCTTGCCAGAGTCAGCACTGCCCAAGACTGGCGGCATCCAAAATAGGATTTTCAGGCTCTTTCCTGGTTGAGGCGAAACAAAGAAGCAGTCTACCATCTCTCTGCTCCAGGTATGGCCCACTGACCAGCAGCACGCAGACCCTCTGGGAGTTGGCTACAAATGCAGAATTCCAGGCCTTGCCCCAGAGCTACTGTCCCAGAACATGCATTTGAATGAGATGCCTAGTGATGTGGCCCATTTGGGTTTGGGAAGCTCTGGTCCCCAATTCACGTGCCCTGGAAACTCTCCTGATGCCAAGGCCTCGGGCGTGGACACGGGCTGGGGGTGGGGGGAATCTTTAAAGCCAGACATCAACGTTCACTCTCAGTACTAGGAAGGACACCCTCATCCTGCAACAGAACGCAGACAAATTCCTCCAACACAGTGCCCATGGCCATATTTCCTACAACCAGGCTTGTCAAAGTCCCTCATCTAAGACCCCGACTTGAAAGGTGTCCTCTTCTGACGCTCGAGGCTGTGTATCTTGAAGGGTTTCTCAAACACCCCACCGAGACCCCAGGATTCATTCATGAGAAACGCCTGGTCTTGCCACAAGATTAAAGGTTTCAAATGATTCCATTTTGATCCTGACACGAAAGCTCCTTGCCTAAAACATAAGAGCTTTGCTGGCAGTAATCTCCATGGAAATCGGTAACCCAGTTTATTAACAAAGAAGAAAATTCCTAAGGATATTTTAAATTTTTACATATCTTTGCAAGCTAACAACAATGAAAACAAAGCATTTTTCAAGCGAACGAGCGCCTATAGCAGAAATTAAATTCGAACTAAAACGCTTTCTGAATTTTAACAATCTGATTTTAAGCTCTTAATAAGCCCTGGAAATCCAGTTAATTTAAATTACTGGCCACACACCAACACCCTCCCTAAAATAATTCACACCTTCAATCATCTTAGGGAATATTTTTTTTTCCAAAAAAACCCCCTATATTAGTTGTTTATGTACTGCTTCTGCTGATACATGATTTTCTAGAAATCTCCGAACTTTGGGCTGAAAAGACAATTGAAAAATGGATCTTGGCCATGTTTCCAAATGATTTTCTTTTTCTTTTTTTTTTTTTTTTGTCCCCTGTTCAGAATAACCTTTTCAAGAAGGAACTGGTGAGGCTGAAGGTGACTGTAATTATAGAAATACCAGCACTGAAAAGAAAAGACTGTGCAGTGACAAAGATAAGACATGGGTTTAAAATGTTTTAGGTAACATGCAAATGTATTCTGATTTTTTTTTTCAACTCCTTTCAGAAGAAAAAAAAAATTCTTGTTTGAAAGCTGTTCTCGAGGTGGAGCCGGTAGCAGATTAATTAGAAAAATGAAATGTGAAAAGAAAACGGAGCTCTCTCTCTCTCTCTCTCTTTGCTTAAGCTGAGAGGAAGCAGCTTTTAAGGGTCAAGACTAATTCTAGAATGTGGTCAGCTGGGTCGCTGGCATGACTTGCTGGTGCCCCGATCTTATCTCTCCCCCTTTTTTCTAATGCTGCCTCCTGATTTTCCTCTATGGAAACTATTCCTTCTCTCTGTCTGTGGAGGCTGGGAGGTGCTGACCTCATCTCTGACCCCAAAGCTGAGTATCTGATCCAGGCCTGGCCCATCCACTCATTTCATTCCCTGAAGTTCCCAGTGATTGGTTCACGGGTGGGCATGTGGCCTAAGTCCTACTAGAGTCATCCCCAGGAAGTTTCCTGGAACTATTAGAAAAAGGGTACTTTCTTTCCGTGGAAGATGCTTAACTGGAAGCTGCAGAGGATGAGGCTGGAGACTTTACTTCATGAGAAGAGTCATGAAGAAGAACACAGTGGAATGAAGCCAACTTAGTGGAAGCCTAAACCTGAACAAGCCCTGGATCCAGCCATACCTGAAACCTCCAGTCTTCTAAAATAGGAGAACTAATATGTCCCATCCCTCCTTTTTTTTTTCTTAACCAGTTTTGAGTTAGATTTCTGTCACTTACAATCAAAACCGTCTATCTGGTTCTAGTAAAAACCCTTCATGGTTTTCACAGGAAAGTCTAGAGAAACCACAAATTCCTACACCGAAAATCTCAAGAGATCATCTAGTCCAGCCTCTTGTATCTAAGCATACAAGTGGACTACAATTTTGTAAATTATATATTCTCAGTAAAGATCCCAAGGGAGTGAGGCTCTATAACTTCCACCTAGAACCCATATGACAACACACTATGAGATGAAGATTTGAGCCTGAAGATGCAACATACGTCTGTAGGTGGCCTGGGAAAAATTCTTCTGGCTGTCAAAAAAAAAAAAAAGAAAAGAAAAAAAAGAAAAGGAAAGAAAAAAGAAAAAAATCCACCAACAAAACCAAAATCCTAATATTAGATTTCATGTGCTACCAAGTAAACTTTTTCTCTTATAGAACGAATTGTTTCTATAGAAACGAATGCTTTTCTAGCAACCCAATCTCTATTAAGGTTGCTATAGGAACAGTTGAGAAATTGGAAAAATGGAGAAAAAAAGTTTCTGTTCAAAAACTGTTCAATGTCTTCACCCACGCCCCCAACCCCGGAATCCCACAGAGGGCAAATGCTCTTTTACTTCTGAATCCCTTAGTCCTTGGAGCAGGCTGTAGGGACACTTGGAAGTAGAATTCTACTTCTGCTGCATTCTCATCCTCTGGCAAGTGTTTCATCAAGTCATTGAGATTTAATTTACAAGATGGCCAGTTTTACTCAGAACCACCCTCTAAAGATCATTTTCAAAGACCAGGGGTACGAAATAAGAAGGTACAGGGCTATGAATGTAAAAACATCATTGTAAATGCTGTTGGCCACAGATACTGTCTTTTGGAGAGAAACCCTTCATTTGGAGAAGTACAAGTGCACATGTTTTTCCGCAAGCTTCGTTGTACGCCGTAAGCCCATGCGGCGTGCTGCCCAGGCCTCCCGGTGCACGTGACCTACACACAAGTGAAAGTTTTCCTTTCTTTACTGGAGAGCGGGAAGGGAATCTGAACATAACTCTCTGTTACCCTGTTTCTGGAATCATCTTCTTACACGGAGGGTATGACATCTGTCTGATGAAGGGAGAATTCTCTCTCAAGCCTCACTAACTACAAAAGCCAGTAGCTTGGAAAGAGTTTGGAAACTGCAGAGTCATAATCAACAGCTAAAACCACGTGGCCTTATGTTAGTCATTTCATCGCTCTGGGCCAGCTCATGTGCCCCCATCTATAAAATGGGGTTAACACAGATTCCAGCTGGTGCAAAGTAGAATTAGCAACACCACTTCACACTAGCCTTGTGCGTCTTCTTCAGAAACCAGATCGTGTCAACAGGTGGAACTGGCAGTGTGTGAAAGGCAATAGAGAGCAGTGGGGTCTGTGGCAAAAACCAACAGCAGCAAGCTTCTATAAAGAAGTTCAGATATTTTTAACTCCTTGTCCGTAGGCTCATTTCACCTTGGACCCTGCCACTAAAGCCCCCAGATCTGCATCCGTTGAGAACTTGGGGGCTGAGCCTTGTCTGCAAGTGGGATTAACATAGCTAGACCTCCAATGGAGTGGAGCCTCTCCCATGGAAACTTGATCCCCAGGGAGAGGGCACACACAGCACCACTAAGAAAGCCTTTAGGGTGGGGCACCTGGGTGGCTCAGTCATTAAGCATCTGCCTTCGACTGGTGTCATGATCCCAGGGTTCTGGGATCGAGCCCCACATCGGGCTCCCTGCTCTGCGGGAAGCCTGCTTCTCCCTCTCCCACTCCTCCTGCTTGTGTTCCCTCTCTCGCTGTGTCTCTCTCTGTCAAATAAATAAATAAAATCTTAAAAAAAAAACCAAAAAAAAACCAAAATAAGCCTTCAGGGTGAGAAGCGAAAAGTCTATCCTGTCGAGCCAAAATGCAACTTCTCACATCCCCCTCTGCCTCTACCCTGGTCCAAGCCACGGTCATCTCTCACTGGGAAGCCACATGCAGGAGGCAGGGTTCTCCAGAGAAATGGAACCAATAGGATATATAGAGATATAGAGAAAGGGATACTGAGAGATTGGCTCATGGTATTATTATTGGCTCATGGCATCCATAGGACCAGCGAAGCCAGTGGTAGAATTCTGATTCAAACCTGAAGGCCCGAGAACAGGGAGGCTGACAGAGTGAGTCCTGGGCCAAGTCCAGAGGGCCAAAACCAGGAGCATCATTGTGCAAAGGCAGGAGAAGGTGGATGTCCCAGCTCAGGTAAGAGCAGATTCACTCTTCCTCCACCTTTTTGTTCTATTGAAGCCCTCAATGGATAGACGACGCCCTCCTGCACTGGTGAGGGTGGTCTTCTTTGTCAGTCTACCAAGTCAAAGACTGATCTCCTCCAGAGACACACTCAGAAATAATGTTTCACCTGCCATCTGGGCATCCCTTAGCCCAGCCAAGTTAACACATAGAATTGGCCTTCACAAGGCGGTAGCTCCTCACCAGACTCCCTGCTTATATTCCCATCTCACATGACCAATCTGTAACACACAGACAGAGGAATCCTTTTAACAAATCAAATCATGCCCTTCCTCTGTCCCAAACTCTCCAATGGCTTCCCATCACCTTCAGAATACAAACCAAAGTTTTGACAGTGACCTACAGGCCTTTAGTGATCTTCCCTACCCTGGCGCCCCTGCCTCATGTCCCACTGTCTCCACTAGCCACACTGGCCCTCTTACTGTTCTTCAGACACACAAGGCATGCTTCTGCCTCAGGGCCTTTGCACTTACTGTTCCCTCCGCCTAGAACATCTTTATTCTAGATGTCCACATTGCTGGCCCCTGGCTCCTTCAGTTTTTTTCTCCTCTCTTACCACTTCAGAGTGAAGCCTTGCTTTGAACTCTATATAAAATGACAACACTCCAGTCCCAGAACTTAGCTCCCTCCCTGTTTTGGTTGACTCTATACCATGGATCATCAGCTGACATATTTCTTTTTCTCCCTTCCCCATTAGAAGATAAATTCCATGAGAGTAGGGATTTTTGTCCACTTTGCTTTCTGTTGGACTCCTGGTGCCCAGAACAGCAACCTAGTACAGAGTAGGTTCTCAATGACCCTCTGTTCAGTGACAATGCTGCCAGACAGTGGAGGTGCATGGAGGAGAGCATGAAAACAGGGAGAAGATACCAGAACCCATGCTAGTCCAGTCTCCCGGTGGCTGATATTCATATATCAGGCCATTCATTTGACACNCCATTCATTGCAGGAGTGCCCACCCCTGCCAGGCATGAAATGCTGCCGATGCTGGAGGCAGGACGCTGGGAGGGGCAGGACAGGGAAGATCCTGCCTCCTATGCAGCTTACACACTTGTAGGGGAGACAGACAGTCGTGAGTAAAACCTACAGGCAGTGATGTGTGCTTGAAAGGAAAAATATCCCAAGGTGAGTAAAAGTGAGGCAGAGGGAAAGGACAGTGGATGTTTAGATCTAAGGGTCAGGGACGGCTTTTCCAAGGAAAGAGAGAGCTGATAGAAGGAGGGGACCAGGTGTATGGGGCACAGGGTGCATGAACATGAACCCTCCATCCCTTCCTTCTTGACCCTCTCACTTGATCAGAGTCCCATGTGTGCAGGGATGCCCCACCCCTTTCAGACCCAGATGAAGGTCCACATCACAAGTGAGGGACCTGGCAGGAGGACTCTGTTGGCCCAGCTCTCTCTTGTCTCCCTCTTGGTCAAGGTGTGCTCCATAGAGAAAGCTACCATCTCTTTCCTTCTGAGTTGTGTGCCCTGGCCCTATTCTTCCCTTCATTGGTTTAAACTCACATTTTATCTAGAAAGGCAATGCATCCAACCAAAACATGATATTTCCTGCCCCTCACCCTGTAACTAAGATGTAGCCTTGGGACCACAAGTTTGATGTTGTGCAGAAATTCTTAAAATATCCCTTAAAGGGAGCTAGCTGCCCTAGCTGAGAAGTGGATTCCTTTTGCCCTTTGCCCCTTCTTTCTTCCTGATGCCTGGAATGCAGACATGATGCCTAATGCTCCAGCAGCCATTTTGGGTCATGAGGCAAATTCGAGGGAGGTACTACAGAAAAGTAAAAGTCTAAGGCCTTGAAGACTGAGGAGTTGCCAAACCAACCTCAGTCTGCCAACTTCTAGACTTCTTTTACTTCCATTTGTTAAAGCTATTCTTAGTGGGTAATCTAATCCTGGCCGATACACACTAGGGCTGCTTATGACCTTCATGGATCCCTACACACATTTGCCTTCATGGGCTCCTTCCTTCATTAAAAACTATTAAAAATTATGTTTTATGATTGTGTTGATATAAGGACAAATATAATCTGGGCTAGATTTATTATTATGTATTCATTATCACAGTCATATTTTTCTTCTGATTTTAAAAGATTAAAATGGAAACATTTTTTGTGGGTCCCTAAAGAATCTTGGGTCCTAGACCTTGTGCCTTCTTTGCCTATTGGAGACATCCACTCTGGTACTCATGCCTTCCCTTGCTTTGCTCCTGATGGAACTTGATGGGGCAGGTAGCAATATCCTTCCTGTTTTTCAGATCAGGAAACCGAAGCCAGAGAGGCTGAATGCCTTGTCCAGATTTGAGTCCCGGCACAGGCAACTCCAAAGTCTTTCCTCTTAACTTAGATTCTGGAAAATCCTAGACCCTAAGAAAGGAACTATTTTTAACACCCAAAGGCAATTCTTGGTAGAACTATTATTATTAGTAGTACAAACAGCTCTGACTTCTTAAGAAAATAGATCTGATAGGTGGTTACAAAGCACATTGGACATAAAGACCTTCTGGTAGATCCTTGTTATTTTAATCCACAAGATAAACCCAACCATGAGCCCCATGTCTGCAGGAACAGTTTTAAATCCCTATGTTTTAGGGACTGGATTTATTTGTCCAACTCAGAAAAGAAAATAACTCCACTTAGCTCGACAGACTCCACAATGAAAAGTAAATTATTTTTCTGGAAATGACCCTAAAAATAGCATGGAGTGGATCTGCTTACAGATACCAGAGGCAATAAGACTGAATATGTTAGTTTTAAGGACACAAATGTGTTTTGAAACACGGAGACTCTTCTGGGGGCTTGAGGAAAAAAATCGATTTTCTAGATAGCACAATAAATCACTTGGGGAAGCAACTCTGGAGTAAAAACAGCGTGAACTTTGAGAGGAGAGTGGAGCACTGCATCCATCTTGCATGCCTCCCCCAACGGGAGCCAAGAAGTCTTCCCCCAGCTCATCGCTTTGTTTATTTCTTTTCATGTCCTCTTACCACAAATTAACATGAGGAAATGTTGAGGAAGCAAAGACCTAAGGATGGCTTATGCCTTGCAATCTGCTGCCTCCTGGGCAGAGACGTGCAAATGGTTGGATTCTTGAAAATAGCTACAAACTATTGTCCTTCGTGTAGCTTTCTCTCTCCAAGCCAGGATCTGAGTAGACAACTTATGCCTCAGACAATGGCATTTGGTTTAGTCATTCATCCAACCAGCATTGATGAGGCACCTACTGGATGCACTGTGCCATATCAGACACCAAAGACCACTATGAGATCCCACTTCTGGAAAGGGGAATTAGCGTGCAGTGAGGGCTTGGAATAGACAGAGGAATCAAGGGCACAGTGCTTTCCCAGGCTAGAGGATAAGAGTTGGGACGTTGGAACGAGGTGGCCCCAGGTTCAAATCCTGCCTCCACCACCTACAGAAACAATTTGGGCAAATTAAGCTAAGTCTTGACATCTGCCTCTGTAAGATGAAGACAGTAACGGTAACTTTCTCTTAGAGTAAATGCGGAGATGAAGTGAGAGGATGCCCATAAAGCATTTAGCACCCAGCAAATGTTCTCTCAGTATTAGCCACATGCTGTATGCACAGTGCATGGAAAGGGGAAGAATTGGAAGGGCTTCTGAGCTTGGGGGTCGGGGTGGGGGAGACTGTCAGGTTCTAGAATGCTCTACTCCCAGTCTGGGCACTGGTTACATATGGGTATGTTCACTTTGTGGAAAACTCACTAAGCTGTACATTCATGATTTACTTTCTGTGTGAATTGGAATAAAATGTTTACACGCAATAACAGGATGCCTAATAGTTGAAAATTGTTGGACTTTCAGCCCCATAACCCAACTCCTCAGCTTCCCAAAACCTTCTGTGTGCTCAAATGTCTGGTGTGAGCCGCAGCTAGCCAGTGGGCAGTAGAGCGAATCAACTTCATTCCACTTGACACTGAATCAACCCCGCGTGGAGTGGGAATGGCAGGAGAGTCCGCCCAGGGAGCCGGAACCAGCCCAATGCAAGGAATAAGGGCCTCCAGGGACTTCTCAGAAAGCCCGGGCAAAGCTGGCCACTAGCCTAAAATGAGGTTTGAGACAAACTCTAACTAGGCCTTAAGAGATGGATTCACCGCAGCTGAGGGCAGAGACACCGTAGACAAGCACTGAGCTTTGCCAAGTGCCCGCACGCCGGACAGGACTGGGGCAGAGCAGTCCCTCCCCAGACATGCATGGGGTTGACCTGGAGAAGAGGGTGGCCTGCTCTCCCAGCACAAAGCACAGACTCAGATTCCAGGTAGACCCTGGGTCAAATATTATTTCTGCAATTCACTACATAGATGACCTTGGCCAAGTCCCTATCACCTTCAGGCCTCAGTTATCCCATCTGTAAAATGGACAACCGCAATAGGTCCTCTGCAGGTAGGAACCAGAGAAAGCGTCCGGCAGGCAGGGGCTGTGCGGGCAAAGGGGGCTACTCTTATTGAACTCAGTTAGATCTGGCAGAAGACGCAGCGCGGCAAGGCCGGGGCCTGTCGAAACCACTTTGCCCTTTTCCTATATTTCTGGCAGAAATTTCCATAAGCTAAAACATGACCTTTACGCTAATTCAAGAAATATATTAGTTCAAGAAGAGAAGCTGTTGCCGCACACGCGGGGTTGCGGTCCTCTCCGTGAGGCTGACTGCGGCGAAGGGGACGGACTAACCCGGGGCCAGGCCTTGCAGGAGCTGGACGCACCGGGGTGTATAATGGAAACACGGATATAATTAAGAGGCGGTTCATTGGCAATAATTAGGCACTGGTTGGTTAATTCTTTCAAGATGCTAAACAGCCCTTCCCTGGAGCTACAGTAATTGACTCTGTCAACGGCAATGCACACTGCCGTCTAGAGACTTCTGCTTGGACAACCTGCTGACTCATTTTAACACACGCGCACACGCTCACTTTCTCGGCTCATTAACAGACAGGTCTGAGCAGAAGTGCCGGGGTGCGGGTTCCCCCTGGGAGGAGCGGGGAGGACGAAAATTCTGGGGAAAAGCTGGGCAGGGAAGAAGCACTGTCCTCGGGGAGAGCAGCAGAGGGAGAAAGAGGAAGCAAGATGAGCTCCTGTGCTGAGCTCACACTGGATTCAGACCTGCTTTCGCAGCTTACCCGGGATGTGACCTCCCAAAGTCCTTTCAGCTCTCGGAGCCTCAACTCTTCATCTGTGAAATGGGGCTGAATACCTTCACTTGGAATGGGTTGGTGCAAGGATCCGAAATGACATAATGGCCAGTGCCTGGCACTGTGAGGGTGTTTAACAAGCACTGGCTACTTTGCAGGGACCTCGGCTCTGCAGTGATGATGTATCTGGAACAAAATCAGCAAAGTTTGCAGCTGGCTCAGAAGAACCAGTTCAGCCTTTGCCTGCTGCACAGGGACTCTGCTATGTGACCTTAGGCAACGTCCCTAATCTCTCTTTGCCTCAGTTTCTTTTGAAAATTAAAGTAATAATACTTCCCTGGGAGGGTGGCATAAAGATTAAACAAGACATCGCGTGGCACATAACAGATCCTCAAGAAATGGTGGATCCATGACTTTGTCTACCTTCAAGTTTGGCTCTATTTGAAAACCTGTCCCCCAGACAGCATTGCACAGGCAGCTGCTGACTGTGGCTTTCAGCAGGTGATTCCCCAAGGACCCCAACCTACCTTGAATTTTTTATTAATAACTCCACCGATTGCCCTTCCTGGTTCCATCCCAGACTTCTCTCAAATCTGTTCAACTTGTCTTAGGAGACAGATAGGGGAGCAGAGCGTCAGTCACGATGAGCCCCCACATCTGGTGGGAGGAGGGGGACATATCCCCCAGTGACCTCCAGCCGGACCCCTGGATGACAGATAAGCTCATGGGAAAGTCCCCTCACGATCCATGGTGACATTGGCTCCCCTTCCTCAGGGTGTCCCTCACAGTGGCGACAGGGCTGGTGTAAGGATGGCCGTCACCGTCCCACTTCCTGCGCCAGGAGATGGAGGTAAAGACAGGAAGCAGCCTCCAGACATATCACAGTGAGCGTTAATATCTGCCCAGCCCAGCCTCCTCTCTTGACTCCTACCCCTCAGGCCACCACTGCCAAAGTCATCTTCCTACAACACAAATTTCACCATCTCATCCACCCACTCACAAACACCCAGAAGCTTCCAATAACCTTCAGGGTAAAGCCCACCACCGAGCACAGCTCATGAGGTCCTTTGCACTGATCTCTGCCAACCCCTTCGGACTCATTGACACCACTCCTGCCCTAACAGCTTTTCCCAGACTTGCTGCACAAATCTCTCTGCAAGCACGCTGTTCTTTTCCATGCCTCAGGCATTTGCACCTGTTCCTTGCTCTTCCTGCAAACCCAACCTCCTTCTCCATCTGGAAAATTCCTACTTGTCCCTTAATACCTAACTGTCATCACCTCCTTGTGTGAATCTCCTACCCCTCCCCAGAGTTAGCTACTCCCTCTGCATTTCCATTATGCTTTGTGAATCTTCATTCATTCTTTCTCTGTATATTTATTGGGCCCCTGCCATATGCCAGCCACTGAGCTAGACCCTGAGGTCAGAGAACAAACAAGACCAGCCCCTGTGCCACAAAGCCATGGTCTAGTTGCTAGAGGAGTCTAGCAGAAAAGACAGGTATACCCATAAGTCACCAGGGTGCGGGGTGAGGATGGAGAGGTGCAGCCCACTGGCAAAGTCTGGGATGGGGCTGCCGGGTCCTGGGTTCGAGCTTTCTGCATGCGGGTGTCTGAGGGGGAGCCCAGCAGGTCGCCAGGGTAGAGGAGTCTTTGCATATATTTTTCTGGCACTTACCTGGATTCTCACCAGCCAGAAAGAGAGGGGCCTTGGTGCTGCTTTGACGTCTGTTTCCTCTCCCAGCACAGCTGTTGCTTCCTGTCCCCTGCCACTGCACAGTTACACCAGCTGCCACCTCTGTGTCCCATGCAGCAGAAAGGGAGAAAGCTCCCTTCTCAACTCACTGTTGAACAAGCCACTGAAGCTTCAGGTGGCAGTCTTAAACCCTGAGTATCCCAAAACGGACCTTTCAGCTGGTACCTCTAACTTCTCTCTACCCAACGGACTCCCAAGCCAGCTGGGAAGCGGAAGCCATTGGTCGCCCACCCAACAGCCATTTCTCCATCCTCCTTGGGGACTGAATGCTGCTTTCGTTCAGGTAGCAATGCTCGCAGAACCAAGGGAGATGCAATGTCAGTGTCAGCCCATCACAGTAATCCTTTTCCACTTTGCCAGTGAATGGTCCAGGCAGCTTCTAGCCAATGAGCTGTAAAGGGAGGTCTATAAGAGGTTTCTGGGAGAGACTGCTCCCCTGATAAAAGGGAGAGTCAGAGGAGGAGAAAGGCTTTGGTTGTCCTTCTTACCTTTCCCCCTTGGACCACAGTCACAGGCAGATGTGATGCCTGGAGCTGCAGCAGCCATTCTGTGACCATGAAACAATAAGCCTAAGGATGGAAATCCATCCCACCAAGAGAGGTAGAGCTGAAGTATAGAAGCATACTGGATCTTTGGTGACATCATTGAGTTCCAAACCACAGGACCATCTATCCTAGGAAATAATGGCTGATTTATGATTTCAGCTACTGTTGGTTGGGTTTTCTCTTACTTTTAGCTGAAAGCCATACATCCAAGTCTCCATTTATCCATCAATATTCATGGATCTCCTTTTCCATCCCATAACCATTGATCCATTATTTCACAGACTAGAATACCAGATCCTTGAGAAGGGATTTTTTTTGTTTTTGGTCTATTGTGTGCCTCGTGCTAGGACAGTGCCCGGCACACAGGGGGCACTCAGTAAGGGTGCAATGCATGGGTGAATCTCTGGATCCATGTCTGATCACCAGTCTCCAGCCACATTCATTCGGAAACCAACACCATAAGCACACCAGCTCAGGAGAGCCCTACGACAGTACTGCTGTTTACTGCTGATCACGCATGGGGACAATGCTAACCCTTTACATGCACCATCTCTTTGAATCTTCACGATGATCCTAGGTAGGTATTGTTGTTATCTTCATTCCCCAGAGAAGGAAACTGAGACTCAAAGAGGACAGGTGACATACCCAAAGGCATCCAGCTGGAAGAGCTGGGGTTCAAACCCAGGCCATTCCCTCCAAATCTTGCGCACTGAATTGCCATGCCCCGTGGCCTGCTAAGTCAGTGACAGTCACAAGTCCCTTGGGGCAGCTGAGACACAGAGTCGAGGGGAGACACAGCCGGGTGGAGGTCCAGAGGTGAGGAAGGAGTGTACCTTAGTCCACAAGAGCATGGTCATGGGAAGGAGGTGGTGGTCAATATCATTAGTTTAAAGACAGCGGGGCATTAAGGGAAAGCAATGAGATCTCGAGGTGTAGGAGAAACAGAGAGAGAAGGTAAAGACCCCACAGCGTGGACTCCAGGGTGAGCTCCACACTCCTTAGCCACTGCCTCCCTCTACCCACGCCTGCTCTGCTCCCCACGCTGGCCCTGCCTGGGCATCGTCAGGGTTAGAGAGTCCCATGGCCTCTGTGACAGAGCCATTCGACCGTCCTCTGACCAGATTTTAATGGATTGGGGGTTAAATCATGGTCAGGGGAGAAAGGTGAGTAGGTCCAAGGTCTTACTCACAGCAGTGGAGCAGACAGACACAGACAGTGTGTGAGGGTGTGAAAACTCTGTAAGATTCATCTCCTTCCTGTGGATGGTCTGTTTAAGCAGCCCCGGCGCAAAGCCTGAGTTAAATAAACAATGTCACCAGTATTTTTAAAACTGACTTGGTGACATGATGCATGGTGCGTCCTAGGGACGGCTCATCATGGCCTGGGCGGCATCTGAAAAAGATGGGTTTGGTCAGCCAAAATTTTCAAACCAATTAGATTTACGTGGTGGAATCAGATAAACAGACCAGAGTTTACACTCTGATAAACTTGGAGTCACTGCAAATAATGAGCCCCGCACACTTGCCTCCTTGGCAGGCTGAGCTTGCTGACCTCTGAATTATTTAACAAGGGGAGAGTTGGTACAATGTGTCTTGGTGTCCCTGGGAAACGGTTAACTGGAGGTTTTCTGAGGCCAATGGCAAGATCTAAGTCAGTTTCAAAGGAACAGCAGAAATGCTGCTTCCCTGACCCAGCTACTCTTCCCAGACATTCTTCGACACAAACAGCTACTCTGGGGCCCCACCAGCTCCTCCTACATGCCCTCAAGATGCTTCCAAAAACAAAGGAGGCTTCTACATCACAGTTCCCACGGCTTTGATTTACTCTTCCCGTTGACATGCATTCAAAGGAGAGAGGCATTAGGTTCAAAGGGAGTCCCGGCAGCCTGCTTTCCAGCTGGGATCCCTCACTCGATTTTCCTCTGTGGGTTTCACCTCCCACTGCGGTGAGCTCCATTCTGGGCCGTCAAGGACACTCACTTGCCCCCAGTGGAGCCATGTGTCGTCAGACATATTACACCCCACTCTAACCACGGCCCCCCAATTCCATTCCTGTTGACAGGTACCTTCTAGAAGAGAGAAAGCCTCTTTCAGGGAGGGAGGGAGAGAAGGGATGTCTACCAGGAATTCTCACTGACAGACATCATCATCTAATGACCATAATAAACCCCCGAGGGAGACAGAATCATCCCTCCTTACCAGACGCAGAAACTGAGGCTCAGAGAAGGGAATTCTTTAACTGGGATGTGAACCTGGGTTTGCATTCTGTCTAAACACCCGAACTCATTCTCTTTCTCATTCACCAGGGTGCCTCTTATGACCGTGAGCCGAGCACTTTGCTTTCTGCATGCCCTTCTGGGATTAACAGAACACAGATCTGGGAATCTTCAACTGGGAATTTAACACTGACTTTACAGGTGTAACACTACTAGTGGCTGAATACATGAGTCCAGGTACCAGAGGAAAATGACCATATCAGTATTTTGTATTTAATACCATTATTTTATCAAAAAGTGTATGGAATTAATAAAATTATTTTAAATCATTGCAATGAATTATCCAATATGTTTTGAATACATAAACTTATAAATACTACAAAATGTTAAGCCCTACAAGGAGCATATAAAACGTAAGTGGTACACATTACGTGTGCAATACAAATGACTAGTGGGTAAAATTTAATAAGGCATGATGAACATAGCAAATCTGACATTGAATAAAAATAAAAAGAATTTAAATAACTGGGAAATTTTTAAATAAAAATAATTTTATTCTCTAAGTGTAATCATTAAAAATAAAAGTGTGTATAATGATGTCACAGTCGAGTCCCAAGCATTTAACTGGGAACAATATTCCAGCTATTAAAAAATGCTTGAGGGGCGCCTGGGTGGCTCAGTTGGTTAAGTGTCTGACTCTTGATTTCAGCTCAGCTCACGATCTCAGGGTTGTGAGATCAAGCCTGCATCGGGCTCCGCCCTGGGTGTGGATCCTGCTTGAGATTCCCTCTCTCCCCCTCTCCCTGTGCCTGCCCCTACTTTCTCCCTCTCTAAAACAAAACAAAGCAAAAACAAACAAACAAACAAAAAACTTGGAGAAAAACTTGGGGAAAAAAATGTTCGTGCCCACATACGCATCAGAGGAATGGAGAGAAGAGAGTTAGCTAATCCAAATATTCTTCTTTGACAGCCTCATACTCGAATAACTTTAAGGTCTCTCGGAATAAGTTATTTCTTCCCAGAGAGTGTAATTTTTATTGATAGGAGTCTGGGGTTTTTGTCTTAAGGAAATTGCTACCAATTCATGTTCTTTCCTTTTGTCGGCACGGTCCCAGGATCATGCCTGTCATCTGTGACCATGTCACCTGCCACTGTCTCAAGATGGTCATAGGCACGTCCCACTTCCATGGAGACTTTTGATTAGTATTATCTTTGCAACACAAGGTTTGCCTTGTCAGATATAATTCCATTCTTTCTCTTGAGAATAACGGAGATGAGAAAGATGTTTTCTAAATGATCTTTTGTTCAATTAGAATTTTTAATGCAGCAAAAAATTCCCTTGGAATGTCTCAAGATGTAAATGATTCAGCTTTCAGACTTCTTAAAATACCACAATAACAGTATTACATTTTTAAAAAATGGTATTTTGGTACTTAAAAATAACATAGTATACTGGAATGCAAAAAAAAAAAAAATTACTGCAATCATTAGCCCAGTTGCTAGGAAACCTGTGAACAAACCTAAAGCTAGGATACAGGTAGGTAAAAGGGTGTTTCCATCAGCAAAATAAGAAAAACCTGAATTAATTTTAGCAACCACAGGTAATAAAGAATGCAAGATGATAAGATGATACTCAATTGTCTTAGGGGTTTGTATTTCTTTAGAACATGCTCTTCATTCCATCCTCCACCGAGTAAGTATGCAAATACTAATCATTAGAGATAATTAGACATGCTTGTTATTCTTCTTTTTAAAATATTTATTTATCTATTTGAGAGAGATTGAGAGTAGGCGCATGAGCAGGGGAACAGGCAGAGGGAGAGGGAGAATCTCCGGCAGACTCCCAGCTGAGCGGGGAGCCCAATTCGGGGCTTGATCCTAAAACCCTGAGATCCTGGGGCACCTGGTGGCTCAGTGGGTTAAAGCCTCTGCCTTCGGCTCAGGTCATGATCTCAGGGTGCTGGGACCGAGGCCCACATCGGGCTCCCTGCTCAGTGGGGAGCCTGCTTCCTCCTCTCTCTCTCCGCCTGCCTCTCTGCCTCCTTGTGATCTCTCTCTCTGTGTCAAATACATAAATAAAATCTTGTAAAGAAATTAAAAAGTAGAACCCTGAGGTCATGGCATGAGCGGAAACCAAGAGTCGAAGCCCAACTGACTGAGCCACCCAGGGGCCCTGCCTGCTTGTCATTGTTTTAAGTTTCTCCTTATTTCCAAAGAGCACACTGATGTTTCCATTTTCCATGGTTCAATAAAAACTCTGTGGTTGGGTCCCTCCCCATGTGGATTGAGGAACAGCAACCTGAACTGTATTTTTGAAATTCTAGCTGTGTGCATCCTGACCGATAACATACGGCAAGTCAAAGAGGAGCCAGCTCTTGACAAAGAGGGGAAAGCTGAAAATGTTTTTAAAGGATTGATCATTGGCATTCTGCTTATTGGGGTTTTTTTTTAAGTTGCTTTTTTTNTTTTTTTTTTTTTTTTGAGAAAGAGAGAGCACAAGCAGGGGGAGTGGCAGAGGGAGAAGCCGGCTCTCCGCTGAGCAAGGAATCTGATGCGGGACTCGATCCCAGGACCCTGAGATCATGACCTGAGCTGAAGGCAGATGCTTAAAAGAGTGGGCCACCCAAGCAGCCCTGGAGTTCTGTTTATTGCCGAGTAAGCTCCTATTGGACTGGTCCCACCACAAATAGCAACTACAAATTTAGGGGACAGAGGACAGCTTTAGCCACAGAAGGCACTGGAAAGTCAACCGAAGCAGGCAGTTCAAATTTGAGGAAGGAGGCGACCTGTGGAAGAAAGGAATGGCAGGAGGTTGGTTCCTGGCATTTTATGTTTTTCAGCCTGAGATCAAGCCCCAGTCAGTGGTGCACAGACAACTAGAACTCTGATTAAAACCCCACAGTCTTTCTGGCCTGAACAACCAGAAGACAGCCACAGCCACTGGAAAGTGAAGGGTAGAAGGAAATTCGGAAAGGAAGAGATGCAGAGGGAAGGCCCTCAAATTCTGTACATAACCTTTGCTCAAATCTCCATATAACCACTGAATTATATGGGGAAGATTCCAAGCATCCCAGATACTGTTTAAAAAAACAACAAAACAAAACAAACAAACAAAAAACCTGAACTGAGGTATGAGCTGCCACTCAGGAGACAGACTTTGCAGTTTTAGTTCAACCAAGTTAATTGCCTGCTTTAAGAAAAAAATCAACATTCTGGGCATCTGGGTGGCTCAGTTGGTTAATCATCTGCCTTCGGCTCAGGTCATGATCTCGAGGTCCTGGGATCGAGCCCAATATCAGGCTCCCTGCTCAGCAGGGAGTCTGCTTCTCCCTCTGCCTCCCTCCCCTGCTCATGCTCTCTCCATCTCTCTCTCTCAAATAAGTAAATAAAATCTTTTTTTAAAAAAAATCAACATTCTTTGGAAAAGTAGAAGAATCTAAATTCCATGACATAGGGATGCCTGGGTGGCTCAGTCAGTTAAGTGGCTACCTCCAGCTCAGGTCATGATCTGAACCCAGGGTCCTGGGATTGAGTCCTGCACTGAGCTCCTTGCTCAGTGGGGATCCTGCTTCCCTCTGTCTCTGCCTGCCACTCTGCCTGCTTGTGCTCTCTCTCTCTCTGACAAATAAATAAATAAAATATTTTTTAAAAATAAAAAAAAAATAAATTCCATGATACAATATTCACAATGTCCAAGATATAAACCAAAAAATACTCATCATACAAAGAAATAGGAAAATGTAACCCATTCTCAAGATCTACTATAACTGCCTGAAGATATAAAAGGAAATATGCTCATCACAATAAAAAGAAAGGAAATCTCATCAGGAAAAGAAAAAATGCCAAAAATTAGAAATTATAGAATTAAAAAATATAGTATATAAAATAAAAAATTCAATGGACAAGTTTAACAGCAGAAGGGAAATAACAGTTTACTTAGCAGAGGGGTCAAGAGAAATGATCCAATCTGAAGAATAGAGAAAAAAATTATTTCTAAAAAAAAAAAAAAAAATTCAGCAGAACCTCCAAAACTTTTAGGACAATGTTAAGAGTTCTAAGGTCATTCAGGCAGCAAAGGGTCAAAAAACCCGGAGCCCCGAGAATGGATCCCACAGCCACATGAGCACAACGCCTAAGATGTTAGCCATGCATCTATAGAAAGGAAAAACCAGACTCAAGAACTATTAGGATAAATGAAACATCGAATCTTGGTAATTCGTTGAATAAAGACATGCAAAAAAAAAAAAAGAGAAATCTCAAAATTGACCCTAAAGTTATGAGATTATGAAAACCATGAATTAAAATGAGGAACTGTGGCTACATAAAAAAAATACTCAACTTTACTTATAATAAGGGAAATGCCAATTAAAACTACACTCCCCTGGGGGCACCTGGGGAGCTCAGTCAGTTAAACATCTGACTTTGGCTCAGATCATGATCTTGGGGTCCTGGGATCAAGCTCCACATTGGGCTCCCCACTCAGCTTCCCCTCTCCCTGTAGCTCTGCCCCACCTCCCCAAGTGCCTCCCTCCTGTGCCTCTCAAATGAATAAATAAAATCTAAAACAACAACGACAACAACAAACAAACCCAAACTATACTCCACACTCCCCTATGGAATCAGCAAGTTCAAAATTCTGCTGGCAAGCCTGTGGGGGAAATGGGTACTTCGTATATCGCTAGTAGGCATCCGTAATGGTACAATCCCTAAGGAAGGAACTTGGGCAATATCTAACGAAATTACATATGCATTTACTCTTTGAGCCACCAATCCCAATTCCTAATTGGACCCTAATCCTAATTCCTTCATTTCTTCACACAGGAATATCAGCTAATAAATGATAAATGAATGACAAAATTAGAAGATTGTAACTACCAGTGTTAGAATGGATTCAGGCAAGGATGCTCAAACCACTGAGGAAAGACCTTTGGGAACAGAATGGTCATAATGTTTCAGTTGTTAACTAGAAAAAGAAAAAAGTACCTTTACAGGGAGAGAAGGAGGAGACACAGCCTCAGAGCTCGGATGCAGCATTCCCAGTAATGGGTCATGACTGACATTCGACGCCTCCCGATAAGACATGGTGAGAAGTAAAAACCATTCCTTGTGTATTACGCTGGCCAGAAAGGCTCATCCTCAATCTAGTCATAAAGAAATAACCAGACAAATCCAAGTTACAGGATTTTCTTTTCTTTTTTTTTTAAATATTTTTTTTTATTTATTCATTTGACACAGAGAGAGAGATTACACGTAGGCAGAGAGGCAGGCAGAGAGAGAGGAGAGAGGAGGAAGCAGGCTCCCTGCAGAGCAGAGAGCCCGATGTGGGCCTCGATCCCAGGACCCTGAGATCATGACCTGAGCCGAAAGCAGAGGCTTTAACCCACTGAGCCACCCAGTCGCCCCCAAGTTACAGGATTTTCTAAAAGACAATTGGCTGGTTCTTCAAAAATGCCTATGCCATGAGAGACAGAAAGCAAAGGCTAGGGGAAGAGGATGTGGGGAACATACTAGATTAAAAAACCCGTAGAGACATGACAACTAAATGCAATCTAGGATCTTTGACTGCATACCCGATCAAAAAAGAAAAAGAAAAAAAAAACTGCTTCAAAGAACAATAATGAGATAATTGAGAAAATTTGGATATAAACTCTACTTTAGAGAAAATTATAATATCCATTATTAAATTTTTGAGCATGATAATGGTATTGTGGTTATATAGGAGAATGCTCTTGTTCATACGAGATACAGACTGCAGTATTTGCAGATGAAGGATCATAATGTCTGCAATCTACTTGCAAATAGTTTGGGGGGAAAAATGAAAAACACGACAAAAATGTCAAATTGCCAACAATTGGTGAATCTAAATGAAAGGTATAAAGAAGGTTATTATACTATTCTTTTGCCTTTCCTATAGATTTGAAATGTTTCAAAATTGAAGTTGGGGAAAATGATGAATTGGGCCTGAAAACCCAATTATGTTGGTAGATAAAGGGAGCCCTCTTTCACCGATCTGTGTGAGCGCGCTTAGAATAACAACAGGTAAATTGTTAATGGCTCTGTTGTGTAAAACCGTTTACTCAGCAGCAGCAATGGAAAAATGCCTGTTAGTTTATTTGGAGAATTGGAGAGCAGGAAAGAAAACAATGTTCGACCAAGTTAGCAGATGAATAAAACGCCAGCAGTTCCTACTCAGACAGAAAGTGAAAAACTAGATCTTACTGCTGTTTGATTTCTGGGAAACCACTTGGCAGAACTTTTCAAAGTCTGTGTTTGTGATTATCTGCAGTCACCCTGGCTCTTGAAACATAGATGGCACACCCAAAACTTGTGAAAGATGGCACAGTTGTCATCTGTATCTTTAAGACAAGCTAAAAGACCAAGGCACAGGATAGAGAGTATAGTTTGCTGACATTTGTCTATATGGATATATTGTATGCACACAACAAATCACTAAGAAAGAACTAAAAGAAATTAGTAACTCTTTTTCTAGGGAGGGAAACCAAGTTGCTAAAGTCTTGGGCTTAATGTTTTATCTTTATGTTCTATTTTAATTTTTTTCCATGTGAGTGTGTTAACTACTCCAAATTTATTTTTTTATTAATGATAAGGAAGGGGTGGGAGGATGAATGAATGGACGGATGGAGGGAGGGATGGAGGGATGATGGATGGATGGCTGGGTGGATGAATGGATGGACGGATGATGAGTGGATGAATGAATGATGGATAGATGGATGGATGAACGGATGGATGGATAGATGGATGGATGGATGGATGGGTGGATGAATGGATGGACGGATGATGAGTGGATGAATGAATGATGGATAGATGGATGGATGAATGGATGGATGGATAGATGGATGGATGGATGGCTGGGTGGATGAATGGATGGACGGATGATGAGTGGATGAATGAATGATGGATAGATGGATGGATGAACGGATGAATGGATGGATGGATAGATGGATGGACGGATGGATGGATGGATGGATGGATGGATGATGGATGACTGGGTGGGTGGATGGAAAGATGGTTGATGGATGGTTCAGTAGGTAGGTAGACAGAAAGATGAGCTTATGCACAGCTCCCATTCCAAACATTTGCCCATGCTGCTTCCCCCTTTCCACACCACAGTTACAGTGATGGACTGCTCCCAGGTTAATCTGTGATTTGAGGATTGCTGGCTCTGTGCCTTTTGGGGGTCTTTGGCTCATGAGACACAACTTCTCTCAACTCTGCATCTCCCCTGATTCCAGGGGCTCTCCCTCACCCCCTACAGCCCTGAGACAGTTCTTCTCACCCTCTGCTGTTACATCCCTAGCTTAAAGGGACTTCGTCTGTCAAATTCTAATACCCATCCACTTTATCCACAAGGACAGAACCGAATTGCAGCAAATCTTGTGGACAGGAATTGCTCAACCTCTAGCACAGAGAAGAATTCTATTCACACCCCTGCGAAGCTTTCTGATGAGTTGCCAAGGCCCCACGCTCCCCTAGGGACTGCTTGGTGACATCCTGTTCTCTTTGTGGTAATGTGCTTTTTACAGCAATTTCTCTCACATCAAATAGCCCCTAGGATCTCAGCTCTCTGGCCTCTGCATGGGCAATATTTCTGGCTGCTTTCATTTCTAGCAGAGGGCAAGAAGGACTGTGCAAAGGGCAGAGACCCCTCATTTCTGCTGCCTGACACTGCCAGGGCTGTGGAAATGAAGAAAAATCAACTCCAAGTAGAGGATACCATTTGGAGGCCTGAATTGATCAATAAGCCCACTACTACCTCCATCACGGGCCATGATCTTACAAGAGTGTGCATAGAAACGGCAAGGCCCACCATGCCTCAGTCTCTTAGGAATGAAGAAGAGGTGTTGAGGGTCCTGCTGCCCACCCAGCTCTCCTTTACCAAGCACGTACCCATCCCCACCTCCTGTGGATGTGTAGGGATTGACTTCTAATAGCTCCTACCTAGCCCCTTCTCCAGCAAGTTGCCTTCTTCCACAAGAGACCCCCAACTTCTACCCCAGGAAGCAGCCTGACCAGGTTACAAAGGCTAGTCCCTTGCCTCAAGGCCCTTGCCTCAACACCTCAATGCAATTCACAGGTGTAATTCACCTCTATGCAATTCACAGGTGCAATTCACATTCCAGAGCCCCACCCAACTCCCCACCAGTGGAACCACACAGAAGCTCAACTCCAGCAGAGACCATAGCCTTATTCAGCTCTTCCCCTGTCCCATCCCGCCTCCCTCACTCCTTTTATCATGAGGGCGTGTCCTCAGGAAGCCACAGGTGTTGCAACCCCATGCAGGCTCTGTCTTTAGAGGGCCCCACTAAGGGACAACATTCTCTTCTCACTGCCTGCATCATTACTCAGCTCAGCTGGGTTGAGTTCAGACTATGCACCTGACACCCCGCAAAAGTTTAAGAACGTTATCACAATAATCCTGTGTTATGGGGACAATTATTGACCCCATTTTACAGATGAGGACACAAAGGGGAAGGAGGTGAACCCACTTGCCCAAAGGCCTACAGCCCATGGGTGGTAGAGACAACCCAACTCTTAGAGCCTGGATGGGGCTAGAGACCCCGGCTATTCAATTTCCATGTAGAGAAACTGAAAGAATAGGATACAATGTCTGACAGCCTCAGATCAGATGTTCAGATGCCCACTACAGTGCTCTTTCCATCACATCACACCTGCAAATCAGAATTGTATCTTTAGGCACAAAACAAATCAGAATTGTATCTTTAGGCACAAAACAAAACACACACACACACACACACACACACACACACACATCAGATTGGATCTTTCATTTCAAAAAACCCAAGACAAGTACAAACCAATCTGTAGGCTCCTTAAGCCCCAAACATGGATTCTACAAACCTGGATCCTGGGGCATGTCACACATTTTAATAACCATCAGTTAATATTGCCCCTCATGGACGGCAGGACAGCAATGCTCCGATTTTTAGGGAAGCCCAAGAGTGGGCATTCCTGGGAGGACATCCCACCTTTCCGGTAAACAAAGTGGGATCATGGGTGTGATCTCAGGGGATTACAAGCTTCCCCTGTTCCATCACCCCCACCTGTTCCCTATCCCAATCCCCACTAGCATCAATATTTCGCTGAAAATGTCAGATTGCTTAGTGTATGCCAGGAACTATGTCAAGTGCTTTCCCTGCATCATCCTCAGAACCCTTACAACCACCTGTGTGGTGGGCACTACCCTTTGACAGGTCAGAAAACCAAAGCTCAGAAAAATCAAGTAACTGCCCAGGTTCACCCACCTAGAAGATTCCAGCACCACATCCTAATTCTGGTGCCTGGTCTTGCCTAGGTCTGCACAATCCCTCTGCAGCTGACCTCAGGGCATGTTCTAACAAAATGGCCCCCGGAAGCAAGAGAGATGGAGAGCGTAGCTGGGACCATTGTGTCTGCGCAGAAATGTGCACACAAACCCAAACTCTCAGCCTGCGAGGTATGTCCCTTTGCAATCCTGTGGCAGAAAGATAGAGGCGAAATAAACAGAGCAGAGGCTGTTCGCACAACTGTCAGCTATTTCCATATGAAGCGAAAGAGACGGAAGGGAGCAAGGCTATTTTTATTATTTTTTTCCCTTTTTCTGGAAGGCCATTGGTGGATGCTTCTGCCCTTGCTGGCGATATAATGTTCCTTTAATTATCAGTTTGGGGCTGAGACCAGAAAGCTATTTTCTTCCACTATTGTCACAAGGAAATGAAAGGCATCAGCCTCCCGAGTGGCTCATTTGGGGACACAGGTGGTCAGAGATATGGTGCCTGTGCGGGAGAGTGAGCTGTGTGTTGTGATCGAGGCTGCTTCAGTGACTATCCAAGCTCAGATAAGATTACCCTCCTGCCTGTTACTATCACGGAACACAGTACCAGCACCCTGAGTCAGCTTTGTACTTCTCCCTTGGGATCTAATGGCCCTTCAGAAAACCATGATAGAAGGAGACCAATGGGGGGATTGATTTTTCCACCTCTGACCCTCAGCTCAGCTCCAGAGACTATCCCAAGGTCTTGCCAGCATGATCCAGATGTCCCAAGCCCTCAGGCTAGCCTTCTCGGGCTGTGTCTAGACACTGGACTCAGGAGAATGTGGGCTTTCCCTTACCCCGAATCACCCCCAGAAACTCTCAGTGGCTTGCCATCACTTTCTTGGAAGGGGCCACAGTCCTGTGGCCAGCATTTTAGGCGGCTCTGGTCTAGACTTTCGAGGCACCGAGGCAGTGATACAGAGAGTAGAGATGAGGGTTCATACACCAGATTTAGAATCTTAGCTGTGTGGCCTTCAGTGAGGCTCTTCACGAGCTGCTCTGTTCCTGTACTAGTCAGCTATTGCTGCGTTTCAAAATTACCCCAAACTCTAGACGCTGAAAACCACACATTTGTTGTCTCACAGCTTTGGTGGGTCAGCGATCTAGGTGTGCCTTCCCTGGCTCCTCGGCTTGGGATCGTCACAGGCCACAGTCCGGGTGTTGTGGTCTTACCTGAAGGTTCAGCTGGGGAGGGATCCAGGTCCAAGTTCACTCTGTGGTGAGGGCAGCGTCCAGTTCCTCCGAGGCTGTTGGACGGAGGACGTCACTTCCTTGCTGACAGCTGGCAGGAGGTGACCTCAGTTCCTTGCCACATGGGTCTCTCCTGCTTTCTTCATCAGAGCAACCTCCATGAGAAGAACCAGAGAGAAAGTGCCAGAAGACAGTGCCATTTAAATGACGAGGTTGTAAACAAAATCCATCTTTATAACCTAGTGATATCCCATACTGATATCTCATACCTTCTGTCATGTTCCATTGATTAGAATCAGGTCACAAGGTCCAGCCCACATTCATGGGGAGAGGCATAAAGGCCCGAGAATGGGGATCACTGGGAGCTGTGCCAGAAACCGCCTGCCCCAGTTTCCTTCTCCCTAAAATGCAGAGGATACAAGGCTGTTACAAGATTGAATGATAGGATGTGTACAAAACGCTTTACACTTTGGCATGTAACACGGGAGTCTGTTAGGTTATAAGTATTCAGTAATGATTTCTCTGACTTCCCTAGACTAATATTTCTTGACTTCTTTTTATTGTCCCCCAACCCAAGGACACAGTTGGACAGTTTCTTCCTAATCAACTGAGACTCTCCTCATGAAAATTAAACATGACAGGTACACCGTATAGGGTTGAGTTCTGGAAGACCATAAATCATGGTAAAATCTAAGATTTTTCACTCCCGACAAGAACCAATTTTTCCCCCTGTTGGTAATATCACCCATGTGACAAAAGCATGCTCTAGATTTATCTCTCTTTTCTACTGTCTCCCTATAACCACAGATGTATGCACATGTGTGCATGTAAGCACACGTGTGCACAAACACACACACACAAGCTATGTGCTGGCCACATAGGACACTGCCTTCCCCCAATGCAGCAAGTGTTCTACACCTGTGCCTCTTATTCTTAGTAAGAACTACCCCATGGTGACTCTTATTCACCTGATTAACTCCTGGTCACCTGTGAAGGCTCAGCTGGGATGGCAGCCTCTAGGATGGACTTCAAAGATCCCCCTTCCTGATATTCACACCCTTGTGTATTTCCCTCCCCTTGAGTTGAGGCTGGACCCACTGCCTCACTTCTAACAAATGGAATACAGCAAAGGTGATGGGTATTACTTTTAAAGTTATGCAGCAAAATGATTGGCTTCCACCTTGTTCCTTCTGCCTTGCCCTTGCTAGCTCACTTGCTCCGATGGAAGCCAGCTGCCATGGCATGAGATGTAGAGAGGCTCACGTGACAAGGAATTGAAGGTGGGCTCAGTCCTGTAGCTCATCAGGACTTAGTCCTGCTCATAACCACGTGAGTGAGTGTGGAAGCAGATTTGTCCCCAGTTGAGCCTTCGGATGAGATCTGCAGGTTTGATGGTAGGTAGCCTTGTCTGAGATGGGGGGTGGGGCACCCAGCTAAGCCCTGATTTCTGACCCATGGAAACTGTGAGATAACAGATGTTTGCTGTTTGAAGCCACTACGTCTCATCATTTGTTACCCAGCAACACATAATTAATACAATCTGCTCCTTTTTTTAAAGATTATTTATTTATTTATTTATTTATTTATTTATTTGACAGAGAGATAGAGAGCACAAGCAGGCAGAGTGGCAGGCAGAGGGAGAGAGAGAAGCAGGCTCTCCACAGAGCAGGGAGCCCGATGCGGGACTGGATCCCAGGACCTTGGGATCATGACCTGAGCCGAAGGCAGCAGCTTAACCAACTGAGCCACCCAGGTGCCCCAATCTGCTCCTTCTTAAGGAAGTCTTTGCTGACACTACCATTTAACCACAAACACACACGGGCACGCACACATTCAAACACACATACTCACACCTGCAAACCTGCACACATGTTCTTACTCCTGCCCTCAAACACATACTCTCTTGTCCCCATGAATGTCCATGTACCCACACACACTTTCTCACACACAGTCCCACATGCATGCCTACTCACACCTCATAACCATGAATACCTAGTCCTCATAACCATGAAAACGTACATACACTTTCCCACATCCACACTCATATACACTCACACACATGAGTACTCACATACCATGAGTATGAGGAATCCCTTCTCTGTAATGCCTTGACCTTAAACTTTATCACACTTTCTTGTCCCTGGGGTTTTACCTCCCAGTGTCCCCCACTGTGAGCCCCTGAGGCCAGGAACTACGTCCTTGTCTGCCTACCTTGAGAGTCTGACACCTATGAGTTTCAATACATTTTCAATAATTTGACGTTAATCATCGCTCCCTTTTGAAAGTGAAGGTCAATGACTCATTCTGCTTCTTGAGTTGGCTGTCGTCTTTATAAGTCTTTTCCCACTAGCTTGTTTCCATTGATGGCAGGAAATTACTTACCCTCTTTCCTGGAAAACAACCTGCAGATTCACTCATAGAGAGTAATAAGACAAAGACAAGAAACATTCTCCAAGCACATGCTGTGTGCCTAAAACATTAGGAAAGGAAAAGATATAGTGCTCTTGAGAGGGGCACCAACCTTGTTGACATCGGAGACAGTGCCAGGTGGTTTATGATGATATGACAAAGTGAAGACAAAGCAATGTGGCAAGAGCAGGAAGTGTGATGGTGTGAGTATCAAGATCTCATAGTCTAATTGCTTGAGCTTGGAACCAGCCCTGCCATTGCATAGCATGATACCTTGGGACAAGCTATTTTTCCTCTCTGTGCCTGTTCCTTCCCCTACAAAATGTAAATAACCATACTGTATGCCTCACGGGGCTTTGGCAAGAATTTTTTTCAAAGATTTATTTATTTGTTTGTTTGTTTATTTATTTATTTATTTGAGAAAGAGGAAGACAGAGAATGTGGGGGGGGAAGAGCACAGGGAGAGAATTCCCAAGCAGACTTCCTGCTGAGCACAGAGCCCCACTTGGGGCTCAGTTTCACAACCTATGAGATCGTGACCTGAGCCAAAGCCAAGAGTCAGAGGCTTAACTGACTGAGCTACCCAGATGCCCAATTTTATAAGAATTTTGGCACCTGATATAGGACTTAATAAACAGTAACTATAATTTATTCTTATCATCATTATTAAGTTCAGAAAAGGGAGAGATAAGAATGGGTAAGAGTAAGCAGAGAAGGCTTCCTGGAAGAGGTGGCACCAAAGCAGGAATAACTGATGGATGGGATCGATTAAGCAGAAAGTACTGAGAACATAACTCTGGTAGAAGAAACTGCACAAACTGAAAGGAGGAATAACCATTGGGTTGCTAGCATCCATGACTAAAACAGGGAACCTCCCAAGAGACGTGAATGATGGAGTTTGCAAAACAGCCCTGGGACAGGCAAAGAAAGCTGAAGCCCAGCTCTCAGGGACTGCATTTCTATCTCTCAGTGGATGAGAGAAGGGGCTGGGTCTGCTACAGTCTGGGGGAGTCACTGTGCACAGCTAAAGTGACAGAAGGTAAGATTGTGGGTGATCCCACAGGAGACCAACCCCTATTCTAGTGAAATTATGCATATCAATCAAGACTATACTCAACCTCAGTGCATTTATTTGGTCAGTGTTAACCTTACATGAACAATTCTGTGTGCACATGAAGATATGTCCAAAGACAGTCACTGCAGCATTGATTGCAGGTGAAAGCAAATGGAATGGAACACTATACAACAGTGTAAAAGATAAGAAAAGGAAACAGTATGGAGACTCCCCAGCAAATTAAACACAGAACTACACTATGATTCAGCAACTGCACTTCTAAATACACCCCCAAGGCGTGAAAGCAGGAGCCTGAAGAGAGATATGTACGCTCATGTTCATAGCAGCATTAGATACAAAAGCCAAAATGTATAAGCAACTCAACCCATTCTCGACTGGAATATGCAATATTCCATTGAATGTATGTGTGTGTGTGTGTGTGTGTGTGTGTGTGTGTACACAATGGAATACTATTCAGCCTAAAAGAGAAAGAAATTCAGACCCAAACTACAATATAAATGAATCCTGAGGACATTATGCTAAGGGAAATAAGTCAGATACAAAAGAACAAATAGTATATGGTTTCATTTGTATAAGGGACCTATAAGTAGTCAATTCATAG
Organism: Ailurus styani; assembly: GCA_002007465.1. Taxonomy (NCBI): domain Eukaryota; kingdom Metazoa; phylum Chordata; class Mammalia; order Carnivora; family Ailuridae; genus Ailurus; species Ailurus styani. The sequence continues at coordinate 274,584 of LNAC01000171.1, read as the reverse complement.
AGACAGAGAGTTGAATGATGATTGCCAGGGGCCGAGGGGAGAGGAGAGAATCAGGAATTATTATTTACCGGGCATAAAGTTTCAGTTTAGGGAAATAAGAAAGTTCTGGAGATGGATGATGGTAATGGTTATGGAACAATATGAATATAATGCCACTGAACTGTACACTTAAAAATGGTTAAAATGCGTCTTAGTATGAAAAAAATAAAAATGACTTTTAAAAAATGGCTAAAACGGTCAATTTTATGTTATATATATGTTATCACCACAACACAAAAAAGAATGGGCTGAATCTGGGTGTATTAATATGTAAATGTACCAGGGCGCCTGGGTGGCTCAGTGGGTTAAAGCCTCTGCTTTCGGCTCAGGTCATGATCTCAGGGTCCTGGGATCCAGGCCCGCATCGGGCTCTCTGCTCAGCGGGGAGCCTGCTTCCTCCTTTCTCTCTGCCTGCCTCTCAGCCTACTTGTGATCTGATCTCTCTGTGTCAAATAAATAAATAAAATCTTTTTTTAAAAATATGTAAATGTACCTTAAAGAGGAAGGCAGAAAAAAATAGGTAGGGTATGATACTACTGTCTGAGCTACTAAGTTGAAACACACACACACACACACACACACACACACACACACACACAGCTAGAGGGCCTGGAAACAAATACCCTTGTCTGATAATAGGCATTACCTTGAGAAAAGGGACTAATCTGATGGGCACAGGGCCGCTGAGCCAAGCGCACAGGCTTTCAAGTCACACTATCTACATTCAAAGTCCTCTGAGTGACCTTCGCTTCTCTATGCCCCGTTTCTTCATCTGTAAAAAGGTAATAGTAATAGACTAATCTCTGAGTTGCTAGGATTGTTAAATTAAAACCTATAAAGCCCTTAAAATAGTGCGAGGCCCATAATCCCTTAATAAAAATTAGCTTATTAATGTTATTATTATTGTTAGCCTGAGTGCTGAATAGCAGGAAGAATAAAGAAAGCTGTTTCAGGAGACGGGTTTGCTTGGAAGAAGAGCAGTTAGCCTAGGTCCCCAAATGCCAGGCTTGCCGGGGGGTTGGTCTCGGAGATGGGAAGTCGAGGCAGGGGCTACACTGTGATCGCCTCCCCCACCCATATCCCTGTAAATCCAGCATTTGTGGTCTTCTTCCCCAACCTAATTATTTATTCTCACGTTGCTGTCATTTCGTTCACACTTCAAGACCCACTCATGGTGCTTAATTGTGTTTACCTTCCCTCTCCCAGCCCCTTATCTGCCGGGCCCCCTGCTTCCCTGACTGTTTCAACAAACCCACTGAATCCAGATGGGCTAAGTCACTCTTGGAAGCACTGGACCCAGAAAGAGAGCCCAGTATGGAGCTCAACCAACAAAATGAGGATGCAGGTGGAACAAAGATGGGTTCGCGTGCGGGCTCTGTTCCCTGCCAGCAGTGTCACCTGGGGTGTGACTCGCCTTTCCTTGTGGCTCGGTCTTCTCTCCAACATGGGGATGTGTCGTGTCGCCAGCCCTGCTTACCGTACAGTGCCGTCTCAAGGTCAGGACGAGGGAGGCCTGTGACGGCGGTCTGAAAAGAGCCCTGAAAGCATAGTGCGGTCTCAGAGGCTGTCCTGCAGGTGTGGTGGCAAAGCGGTTGGCGCTGGTCTCAGACCCCAGCTTCCAACCCTGGCTCGGCGCCAGGCAAACTGCATCTGTCACCTCGCTGGGGTCACTCGGCCCCTCTGCGCATAATAGTAGTACCTGCCTCCTGGGGCTGTCGGGCTTCTGAAATCAGCACATTCCCCTGAAGGACCTACAGCCTGGGGGAGCACTCCAGAACATTCGATACCTGGGAAATTCGATACCAACAAACCAGTGGTCACACAACAGACACAGTACCTTGTGGGGTGAGCTGGTTTTCCTTTCTGAGCTATTCTGTGTCCAGCTGTTCACTCACTAATGTACTTGGGGGGTAGGTGTCACACCAGGATGTCAACAGCATCAAACCAGAGGCCGAATGTGGCCCATTCTATGAGGTTTCACAAAAACGCTCTGATTTCAGGCTTCCAGGGCTGGATTTTCCCACGGCAACAATTTTCCCCAGGATGGGCACGCCCTCTCTAGCCATCCATAGCTCCCTATCATTTCTCCGCCAGACCCTTGCCCACTCACAGTACCTTGTCTTTCCCTGTGGTCATGCGGATTCACCACTCCTGTAATCACAGCGAGATAGGCAGAAATGAGTCACAGGTGCCTCATGTACCCGAGAAGGCTGGAAACCAGCCGGAGAGACACTCAGAAGTGCACAGATGGTAACAGTGCAGTGTAGCAGGTGACCAGATTGATCAAAAGCAGCAGACAGACCCGGAGTCCAGGGGTCTGCACCCAGAGTGCAGGAGCAGACTATTCGAATGGAGCCATAGGCATGGACAAGATTGAGAAGGGAGGGGCGCCTGGGTGGCTCAGTGGGTTAAGGCCTCTGCTTTCAGCTCAGGTCATGATCTCAGCATCCTGGGATCGAGGCCTGCATCGGGCTCTCTGCTCAGCAGGGAGCCTGCTTCCTCCTCTCCCTGTCTCTCTGCCTGCCTCTCTGCCTACTTGTAATCTCTCTCTCTGTGTCAAATAAATAAATAAAATCTTTAAGAAAAAAAAGAAAAAAAAAAGATTGAGAAGGGAGGGTCCGGGATGAAGGAGCGACAAGGACAAAGGCCAGAGACGAGAAAGTGGGGCTGAGTGCAGAGAAGAGTTCATGTTCAGTCCCCAGCCACGTGCAAGAGATCTGAGGGGACCAAGGTTAGGGGGGTGGCTTAGAACCACAGGGAGAGCCACAAGTGCTAAACTGCATCAGACTGTCCTCAGAGGGAAACAGAACTGCAATTTGGGGAGAAGGACCAGGCTGCACCGTGAGGAATGCATTTGATTCCGGGTAGGGGGATTCATGGAAACAATTGTAATAATCCAGTAACACGTTCAGGGGCCTGAACGTGCGGGGAGCTAGAGTAACAGAGAGGTAAGCCCCCAAATCCCAGGGAAGTCTTTTAAACCCAGACAGTGTGCCAAAATCAGCCACCCGTGAACGGGGATGTCTTCCCTGCTGGCCGAAGGAGACATTGCCTCCTAGCCCTGACTCCTCAAGGGAATGAGCTTTCTAACTTTAAAGCACTCTAAAATCCAATTTTCTAGCTACCGCAAGTGTTGAAGAAATGGCTGGTCTGTTGGCAGGTGTGAGGGTGATCATGCCTGCCCACGCGTGCAAAAGACAGTTCTGGCTTACCCAGTTCCAGACACGGACCCTTCCATCAAACCTTCCTCAGGCCCTAGATGGGCAGAGGGAAGGTGCTTTCCTACATAGTAACAGACATGCTTCTAGTCTGTAACCAAAGAGCAGAGGTTCGCTGACCCTAAGCCATCACTTGCCCATCTTGGCAGGTAATTTCCCCAGGGAACCTTCCACATTCTTTTCATTTGTAATTGTGGTAAAATACATGTAACATAAAATTTACCGTCCTAGCCATTTACAAGTGTACCGTGTTCAACACATTCGCATTGCTGTGCGACCAACCTCCAGAACGTTTTTTACCTGCAATTCTGAAACTCTGTATCCATTAAACAGCTCCCTGCCTTCCCTGGTGAGCACCACTCTACTTTCTGTCTCTGAACTTGACTGCTCTAGGGACCTGATCTAAGTGGGATCTACAGTATTTGTCTTTTTGTGACTGGTTTATTTCCCTTACCATAAGGGAAAGAGCATAACCCTATCTTCAGGGTTCATCGATGTAGTAGCCTCTGCCATTTCTTTCCTTTTAAAGGCTGAATAATATCTATTTATGGATAGACCACATTCTGTTTATCCATTCATCAGTGAACACTTGGCATGTGATTGATGGACACTTGGGTTGCTTCCATCTTTCAGCTATTCTGAATAAGGCAGCTATGAATATGGGTGTACTGATAACTTTTCCAGACTCCGCTTTCAAGCCCTTTGGGTATATACCCAGAAGTACAATTGCTGGATCATATGATGATTCTTTACTTTTTTTGAGGATTCATCATACTGTTTTCTGTAGTAGCTGCACCACTTTATATTCCCACAAACAGTGCACAAGGGTTCCAATTGCTCCACATCCTTGCCAACACTTGACATTTTCTGTTTTTTGGCAGTACCCATCCTAATGGGTGTGAGGTGATATCTCATTGTGATTTGAGTTTGCATTTCCCTTGTGATGAGTGATGTTGAGCATCTTTTCATATGCTTGTTGGCCATTTGTATATCTTCTTTGGAAAAAGTTCTTTGCTCATTTTTAAGTTAGGCACATGTGATGAGCACTGGGTGTTATAAGCAACTAATGAATTGTTGAACACTACATCAAAACTAATGATGGCTATATATGCTATAAAACTATATGCTGGCTAACTGAACATAGCACTAAAAATAAGTAATAAACAAACAAACAAACAAACAAATAAATAAATAAAGCCGTCCTTTTGTTGTTGAATTGTAGGAGTTCTTTGTATAGATATTAACCCTTTACCAGGTATGTGATTTGCAAATATTTTCCATTGTTCCATATTTCCTCGTTCCATTGGTTACTGGACCCAACCACATCCTTAAGGACCACCATTCCCAAGATGTTTATATCAACCTTTAAATCATACCTATTTCCAAAGTTGCTCTTTCTGAACAGCTCCATCCTAGACCCAGCTCCTAACCTCACCCTCATCTCTTCTCCCAAGACAACTGATAATAGAGTGTCTATTCCCTTTAAAAGATCTTACTCCTACCTACCTCCTACCGTGACTTCGACTGACAACCACAAAACAATCCAAAGTCAAGATACTTCCTTTAGGTGGAGGGATTCAGGTTCAAATTTATTCAAGAGCAATTTAATATACATACAATCTTATACATTATTATATAGTATATATATGTACCTTTTATACATATATTCCTATATGTTATTACATATATACATATACTGTGCATATAACAAATAATACATATAATATACATATATTCTTACATATTATCAATACTTATATTTTTATACATATATTCTTGAAACTGTACCTGCGAGTTGGGTGGTAGGAGAGTGAACTTTTTGTCAACAATTTGAAAAGTGGTGGAATTTTATGCTAAATTTTGCACAAACTGCAGCATTAAGAAACTGCAACATTAGAAGTTTTTCAGAAAAAGAAAGAAAAAACAATTTATAGCTCTGGACATAAACAGACTGATTCAGTAGCATTGATTTTTCAGAAAGTCCATAACTTGCAAAAGTTTAACTAAATGTGAGTGCTGACCGTAGAGTAAATTAGAGTTGAAAGGCATTATTGGAAACCTACATTCACTGTGAAATATCTTGGGGATGATGATAAAGAGATGTTGATAAAATTAATAAAAAGGGGGGAAATGTTGTTAACCAGAAAGTCACACTATATTACATAGTGATGTTCCTCTGATATGATAAACGGCTGAGCAATAATTAGGTATAATAATCATATTATTTATGTCTAACTCCTATGTCAAGACCCACTGCAGCATTTATGAATCTTAGGTAGTTTTCAACATTGTTTTTTTTCACCAAATATGATTATTCTCTTCAGTGTTCTGCTAACTGCAGTACAGGTAAAGCTGTGGTGTGAAAGATGATTTTAGGTAGTAGGCAAAAAATTATTTTATCTTAATTTTTTTTCTTTTATTTTTTTTAAGATTTTATTTATTTATTTGACAGAGAGCGAGAGGATCACAAGTAGGCAGAGAGGCAGGCAGAGAGAAAGAAGGAAGCAGGCTCCCCGCCAAGCAGGGAGCCTGATGCGGGGCTCGATCCCAGGACCCTGAGATCATGACCTGAGCGGAAGGCAGAGGCTTTAACCCACTGAGCCACCCAGCAACCCCGTATTTTATTTTAATTTAGTAACATTAGAGAATCTTGTATTGCATTTATATTTTGGCTATGTTTTTTGTTTATGCCAACTGATTTTGATTTTCCACTTACCACAGTGATGTAGTTTCTGTTTAAAATAAATCTTTTTAACCCGAAAGAGTAAGTTGGCATAAAGAAAAGCTTTAAGTCAATAACAGCACAGGTATTGTACTACATACAGCATGGATGTAGTAAATAGATAGGACAAACATAAAGACAGAAGGCAGAAAACTAATGTTTGCAAAATATTGCTCTTAAATGAAAGGAAATTTTGATAGGATCAAAGACAACTTTCTGAGTATTGTTTCCTTCTAATTGTATTCTTTTAAAATAATTTCCTACCATTGCACTACCTTAGCATAGCAGGCTTTAATGCATATTTTTTTTGGGTAATTGAGTGAACAATCCATCAGTAGAAGAAACTTACCAGAAGACCCACAATAGTATTCCTTATTAATTTCATTCATAGGGACAGTAACAAAAACATTCACAATACATTAAATATTTATTATGGGCCAAGCACTTTGGCAAATGTTTACATATATCATCTCATTAAATCTCCACAACAACTTTATTCAGTAAGTATTTATTCTCCCCTTCTTACACAAGAGTAAGACCGAAGTCTCTTGCCCAAGTCTGTCAAGGGTGGTCTGAACCTCAAGGACATTTGTGGCTTATTTAACAAATGCATATAGGTGGATGGTTCCAGGTTCCTTCAGCGGCTCACAGAGGTCAGGCATCATATGATTCTCCTGACTTACCTCATGGTTGCAAGATGGCTGCCACAGGCCCACACATCACATCCTCACATAAGCACTCCAGGAAGGAGGCTATGGGGGTTGACACCAGCCATCTCTCCTCTCCAGAACACCTCGCTATAGGAGCAATCTCTTCTCCAGAAGCCACTACCGCATTTCCCTGTGCATCTCATTGGCCAGAAGTTCGTCACTTGGTAGCCCGTCACTGCAAGGGAAGCTGAGAAGAGGCCAGTATCTAGCACTGGGTTGTGGGCATCATGAGTCACAGTTTATGTCTGTTCACGACTAAGCTCTTCGAGAAGTGAGGTACCCTAGACATTAACAAGACTAGAAAGTTACGTTCAAAACAATGTGAAGGGAAGGAAAAGTGGTCCCCAGCCTGTGAGATGCTCAGAGCTCCGAAGGCAGGGAAGAGTTTTGTGAACCTCTAAAGGCAGTGTTTCTCAATCCAAGCACAACTGACATTTGGGGAAGGACGATCCTGTTTTGCCGGGGATTGGGAGGGGGCGTCCTGTGGCTGGGCGAAGTTTAGCAGCATGCATGACATTATCCCCCACTGAGGAGTAGTGTCTTAGGATGGTCCAGTGGGATGCCCATCCTCAGTGAAAATACCTGTGCCCCAAACATGGGACAGAAACAAGGGGTTCTTGCTGCCTTGACGATTGTGGGGGAGATAGAGAACCCCATTAATGAATGACATTGAATTTACAACCAGCCTGAAGTGCATGCCCAATTTTTATGGGCTAAGATTTATACCTACTGCAAATAGACCCCTGAGAGGACAAGGCTGGACATATGCCAAATTCCCTGGGCCGGTGGGGGTACCCCAGCATCCCATGCAAATGACTCATCCCTCGGACCACCCATCACAGACTGCCCCCCTGTTTGTAAGGCCGGTCACATCAGTCCTCATGGTTCCACCTGCCTGTGAGTTTGGCTCAAGCAGCCCTCCTCCTTCAGGTGACATGGACCATGAGGTAAGTCAGGAGAATCATATGATTCAAATTATGAATCCAGGTGGAAGCAGCAAACTGGACACAGCCCCCCGTGAGGACAACTCTTGGCTGTGAACATGACACTACAGGACTGTATTTATAGTGATGTAATTAATTAACGTTCCATGTGTTTTGGGTGGGAGATGAGAAGGGCGTTCTTCGTTTTTGTCAACTATTTGAGAGGTGTCGGAATCTTGGGCTGAATTTTGCAGGAAGCTGTGTCATTAGTTTTCCAGAACGAGAAAGAGAAGACTGTTTATAACTCCGGACATAAACAGGCTCGTTCAGTGACACTGATTTTTCAGGAAGTCTATAACCTGCAAAAGCTAAGTAAATATGAATGCTGAATGCAGAGTAGATTACTGTTGACACGCACTGTTATTATTACTATAGCTAATAATGAATGTAATTATTATGTGGAGGCTTTCCTAATCTCACCTGGGCACAATGGGGTTCTTGGCCAGCCCGAGTCCCTCTTAACCCTATTACGCAGATGCAGTCATGAAGATTTGCAGGGTTCGAGTTGGGGGCCGCTCAGCAGATCTTAGGGTTTCCTTTGGGTTTCAGAAGAAGGTGGGAGGCTGGCAAGGCATCCAGCTGGAGCCCAGAAGCAGGCAAGGAGGCAGAGCCCAGTCAAGACCTCCAGGGCTGGGGCGCCTGGGTGACTTCCTTGGTTAAGCACCTGCCTTCAGCTCAGGTCATGATCCCAGAGTCCTGGGATCGAGCCCCGCATCGGGCTCCTTGTTCAGCAGGGAGCCTGCTTCGCCCTCTCCCCCTGCTGCTCCCCCTGCTTGTGTTCTCTCGCTCTGTCAAATAAATAAATAAAATCTTAAAAAAAAAAAAAAAAAANAAATAAAATCTAAAAAAAAAAAAAAAAAAGACCACCAGGGCCAGCTGCATGGGCGTACAACCTGTGGGCATCCCCCCTCCCTGGCCCCCGTTCAGAAGGACCCTGCTCTTGGTTGAATGCTCCGCTGTTGCCACCTTAAAATTCCTATTTTTTTAAAAGATTTTTTATTTATTCATTTGACACAGAGAGAGAGATCACAAGTAGGCAGAGAGGCAGGCAGAGAGAGAGGAGGAAGCAGGCTCCCTGCTGAGCAGAGAGCCCGATGCTGGCCCTCGATCCCGGGACCCTGGGATCATGACCTGAGCTGAAGGCAGCGGCTTTAACCCACTGAGCCACCCAGGCGCCCCCTATTTTTTTTTTTTAAACAAGGGCCCTGACTTTTCGTTTTGCCCTGGACCCTGCAGACAACAGAGCCAGTCCAGAAGACCCCCCCACCACGAGACGAGGGGCAAAGTCCTCGGAGGGACTGGTTCACGGGCCTGCAGGTGAGGCCCGGCGTGCCGTCTGCAGACTTAGCTACAGAGAGCAAGGCGAGGGAGCACCTGGGCGCACGCAGACTTTGCGAGGCAATTTCCTGCCTCTGCCACTCAGTAGATCTGAGGCCTCGGATCATGACTAACCACTGTCCCTCAATTTCCTCATTTGAGTCGGAACAGTGATCATGGTATTACCTCATAAGGACTTCTGGGAGGAAAACGTGGGATGGTACGTAAAATCGCATAGCCCCAGGCATCTCTCGTACTAGGAATGCAGGAATCCGTGACACTTACTGGCATTACCATAGCTGCCAGATATACACTTCACAAATACAATTTCACGAACGTTGCCGAGGATACAATTACCCTCATTTTGCATGAAGCATTTGAGAGCAGCCGATTAAAGGACTCACCCCCGTCCTCTGAGCTAAGAGAGTGCCAGAGCCAGGGCTCAAACCTGGGGCGACCGGGCTCAAAGCCGGTCATTTTTCCACCATGGCTCATTCCCTCTGGGCTCTTCTCGTCCTTGCTCACAAGTCACATCCCTGAATTTGGCCGGTGGGTATAGAACAGGCACAGGAATCGCCAGGAGGTTTGCAGCCGGGGGGCGGGGCTCAGTTGAGGCCGTGGTGGCTACAGGTGTGTCTTGCGAGTGTCTGTCCCAACCTGCAGCTGGGGCTCGGCTTCCCAGCCCTAGCCATGCACGGCAGAACCCTGTGCGTGTATCGGTTTACCAATTGCTCATCTCACAAACCCGATCTTGCTGTTACCTTTACTGAACGGCTATCAGATTTGACTTTGCCTGATAGAAATTAATGTTTGCCAAGCACCAGTGAGGTGTCCGGCGTTGATGGCACCCGGATGACTGATGGAGGGGTTGGAGCTGGGATACAAAGAAAGAGCAGATCGACAGCTCTGCCTCAAAGAGTTCATCTTCTTCCCGGAAATTCTGATCTATTCATTCATTCACTCATTCATTCATCTGTTCACTACAAATGTTATTAAACAATTCACAAAAAAGATATGCAAATGTCTCTTAGCCACACAAAAAAGATGCTCAACCTCACTTATAGTAAGAAAAATGCGAATTTTTAAAAAGATTTTATTTATTTATATGACAGAGAGAGACACAGCGAGAGAGGGAACACAAGTAGGGGGAGTGGGAGAGGGAGAAGCAGGCTTCCTGCCAAGTGGGGAGCCTAATGCGGGGCTCAATCCCAGGACCCCAAGACCGTGACCGGAGCCGAAGGCAGGCGTTTAACCATCTGAGCCACCCAGGCGCCCCAAGAAAAATGCAAATTAAAAGCACACTAGTAAACCCACCTCTCCCTTTCAGATTGGCTAAAGTGCAAAGATTTGAAAATGTGTGGTTCTGACCAAGTTTGGAGGAAAGCAGGTCTCTTGAACATTGTAGGTGGTGAAGTAAAACGTGTTAACCCTGTGAAGGACATTGATGATATCTACAAAATTACGGATCACTTATGCTTTAATTTCAGAATCTACCCTAAAGAGACGCTGGCAAAAGTAGAAGACATACACACTGCGGCCCTTTTTGCAGGAGCAAAAACCTAGAAGCAACCCAATGTTCACCAAAAAGAGAACGCTAAATAAAATGTGGTACCGCGACACCATGGAATTCTTGACAGCAGTAAAAGAGAATGAGGGGGGTCTATCTATGTGCTGCTGCTTAGTGATCTCTATAGTCTATGGTTCAGTGAAAGAAGCAAGGGAAAGACCATGTATAAAAGGCTATTAATCTAAGAAAAGGACAGAAATGTATACGCATTTGGTTATGTATTAATGGTTGATAATACATATATTTGGTCTTATTTTTTTAAGATTTTATTTATTTGAGAGAGAGAGAGAGAGAGAGAGAGAGAGAGAGAGAGAGTGTGTGTGTGTGTGTGTGTGTGTGCACGCGCGCACAAGCAGGGGGGAGGGACAGAGGGAGAGGGAGAAGCAGACACCCCGCTGAGCAGGAAGCCTGACCGGGGGCTCAATCCCAGGACTCTGAGATCATGATCTGAGCTAAAGGCAGACACTCAATGGACTGAGCCACCCAGGTGCCCCTATTTAATCATATTTTGAAAAGATGAAAGGATAAGCCACAAATAGACGTTAAAGATTATAATGGAAGGACAGACAAGAGTGGCGGTGGCAGGAATAAGTGACGGACCCAGTTTGGGGCCCCAATTTCGCGCAGCCGCTGTAACTAATCACTATGAGTGTCAGGGCTTAAAACAACGCATACAGCTCTGGAGGTCAAAAGTCCAAAAGGAGGGTCACTGGACTACAATCAAGGCACTCGTGGGGCTCTGTTCCTTCTGGAGGCGCCAGGGGAGACGGGCTCCTAGACTCCCAGCCTCTGGAAGCTCCTGCCTCCCTTGGCGGCCAGCCCCACCTCCACCCTCAAACCCAGCCAGGCAGCAAGCACCCTCCCTCCTCTTGGAGCTCTGTGTGCACTACCTCATTTCCTCTCTGGATCCAACACTCCTGCTTCCCTCTTCTAAGGACCCCTATGACTCCAACAGGCCACCTGTTCCATCAAGGGGATATTTGAAATTGCGCTAATACTCGTGTGATTATGTGAATATTGTCTCTCTCTCCCCAGGCCGTCTCTAGAGCATGGGCTTCCTGTGGGCATGGATAGATTCCATCTTATTCTCTGTCTTACTCAACTTTATACTCCCAGTGTCTGGCACATAGTAAACAATCGATCAACCGATGAATAGATAGACATGTATACAGTAACTAATAATGATAACAAGTGACCGTCCAGAGTAACACTGACAAAACCTTCAGCCTACACCCGAAATCAGTCGTTCTCCACCTGGCGCAATTTTGCTCTCTGAGGGATTTTCGTCATTATTTTTTATTGGAGTGGTTTTTGTTTGTCACGACTTTAGGGGTGGGTGCTGCCGGCATCTAGTGGGTAGAGACCAAGGGTGCTGCTGCTAAACCGTCTCCAGAGCACAGGAGCCCCTCACAGCTAAGAATGATCCTGCCCCAAGTGTCAGTACTGCCAGGTTGAGAAAACTTGCCTGGAAACCCAACATTTTTGAATTGAAAGAAACATCTCGTATCAAGTACAAGTTGCTCGTTTGACGGGTGGGCAAACCAAGGCCCAAGAAAGGAAGCAACGTGTCCAAAGATATGGAATAAGGAGGTGGCCGAGCGGGCCGCTGAGCCACGGGACCCCGTGGGAGGGAAATGAGAATATATTCAAAGCTGCCATATGGAGAAAATGAGGGCCTCTTTCCCCAGCCCCAATAACAAACGTGGCTCTGACTTGTTAGCGAAGCCGGAGTCTGGCAGCAGGCAGCAGGGGCTGGCTGAGCCCCGCCTCTAACCCTCGCACTTGGCACAATGAGCTGTACTTGGCACCGAATGCCAAATCACAGCAATTAGCCGCGGCATGCCCACTAGCCGGCTTCGCACTGGGCGAGTGGCCCAGTCTGCTAAAGACACGTGCCCTCCGCAGCTAGGTGCCTCGCAGCCACGGGCAATGTTCTTGCTGTCCCTGGAGCTGGGGCCACAGGGCTCTGGCTGACGGGTGTCTCCTCTCTGCTACCAAATGGCCCATGGACCCCGGAACAGCGAAGGGAAGATTACGGTTTCCTCTGTGCCCTTCCTGCAGGTTGGAGGAAACACACGGCCCTGCCCACCACCCTGCCCTCCTCCCTCACCCCCCCAGAGAGGTGCTCCCTTTGGTTTGAGGGAGGGAGGAATGAGGGATGAGAACCGGTCGCTGCTTGAAGCATCTATCAAGCTAGAATCAAGATCTTGTCCTGGGCCCCCAGAAAAAGCTGGGTATCTTGCATACTGATGGGTAACAGAACACCCAGGATCTTAAGAATTCTGTGGGTTTTTTCATCAGAAACCAATTTCAGTGGACCGGTTGGGCTGAACACATCTATCACTCCCAGGTCTTCATGGTGACCAGCAGCACATTTTTGCATCTAGACTTGGAATTTCTGAGTCAACAATGGAAGCATGCGTGCACTGGCAGCTGAGATTAAAACAACCAATTCTGTCCAAGATTCTGCCATTTGCAAAGCACTCCCACATCCTGAATCATACTGGTTCTTCACAACCATCCAGAAAGGGATGTAGAGCAGGGATTTTTAGCTGCGTTTAGCAGATGACTAGCTGGGCTCAGAGGGCACCGTGACTTGTCCAAAGTCACCTGCTGATTGGGAGAGCTGAAGTTCAAATTCAGGCCTTGTAACTCTCTATCTTCTCTCCACCACACGTGTACCAGTGGAAATGTTGGTGGCCAATCAAAGTCCAGTCCTTTGGGTCACCCATTTGCTCACTATGATGTCCCTAAAACTCTTTAGCCAAGCCCTGGGCTCCAAACAACAGTTTGTTGGATCACTTTCTCCCAGCTTCTCTGTGCCCTTGGAGGCTGACAGGTCTTGTCCCCATCTTCTGATTGGGCCTGGCCAAGTGGGAGCCTCAGTAAGAGCAACGAGAGGAGGGGAGTGGGGTGGCATCAGGCTGCCTGGGTCCCTCACCGGGAAGGTCACTGGTCCACTCAAGACAACTCTCTCTGTTCCCACAGCACTCTCCCTCTGGATTCCTGTAACTGCTCCCTCCTCTAATCACTTCTGACCCAAGGGATAATAACCACTAGTCAAAATACACAGTGTATCAAATGATGACAAAAAGCTAAGGAGAAAAGGAAAGCAGGATAGAGGAGGAAGAGGTCTAGAATAGGGGAATTTTAAACTGGGAGACCAGGAAAGACTTCACCAAGAACATGACATTGGAGCAAAGACCTAAATACAAGCGAATGATCAAGCCATGCAAATATCCGGGGGGGAAGAACTTTCCAGATGCCTGGTGTATTGGAGCAAGGGAAGCTGGAGCAGACGCACAAGGGGTGACCCAGCCCACGAGGGGATTGACGGACCCAGCTGAGGGACTGGACTGGAGGGAATGCAGACAGGGCAGGAGCCAACGAGAATGGGGTGAGGGTGACAGTAGCTCAGCACAGCGGCCAGGAAAAGAACACGAGGGACATGCGACATGGGCGCAGCATCTGTGACTCAGCTCTAAGCCCTTCAAGAAGTAATTGCTGAGTGGGTTGAGCGTGCTTGGCCCTGAACTGCACTCTCCCAGAGCTGCCCATATCACTCCACCACATGACTTTTGCACCCTTCATTTATCATTATCTGTCATTCCATATGGATTCATTTACTTATTTAATATTTAAAGTGCATGAAACAGAGACTTTACTAGTCATAGCCAAAGCCATAGTCCCAAGATCCAGTTGAAGACTTGGCACATAGCAGGTGCTCAATAAATGCTTGTTTAAAGATGAATGGATACATTGATGACCATGCAAACTACCCCTACTGCTGATGGCTAATTTTTTTTCCTCCAGATTTTTCATTCCAGCCCACATGAATGGAAATGCAAGAACTACAGCTTTACCACCAAGAAGTATATTTTTTAAGCACTCGCAGTCCATGAATCAACAAAGCATTTGGCACACAGTAGGTGCTTAATAAATACACACAGACTTGACCAGGGAGGTCAGCTGGAAGCCCTAATTCATCCTGAAGCCCATCCCACAATTCCTCTCTTAAATTTATGTTTTTGTTGCCTTCTCTGCCCACCCTTCCCATAGACACTCTGCCCCAATAAGTCAGAGGGACCCACATTGTGTGGAAGAGAATAGAAGCTGTTTCCACAGAAATGAAAGGAGGAAATAATAAGTTTCCTTTGGGTTTTTTTTTTTCTTACTTTAAAAGGAAGCTCTTGAAAATAAATGAGAGGCCCTAAGGGGAACAAGGCATAAAGTGTACGCCATAATAATGTTATGAAAAGAGAACAAAGAAATTGCCAGAGACCACCATTCCGGGTGGCTGGAGGAGATTCGGCTAGCTTGGGAGCGTGAGGGGACCAGACCTAGAAGGAGCAAGGAGAGAACTCAAGTCAGCACCAAGAGAGCCCAGGAAGACAAGCCCACCCCGGCACACTACCCACTGCCAGCGAAGTAACCTCCTGAGCTCTGCAGAGCCGGGCAAGGGCCCCCCACTGGCAGTTGTTCGGAGGCCCCCAGCAATCCTACTGAGTGCTAACTGAACTGTCGAGGGCCAACCTTCTTGTCAACAGTCCAAGTTCAACACTTCTGCACTCCACCCCCATCCAGCCTTCTGGACGGCCAGAGAGCCGCTGGTAGTCTATGGGAACAGAAGTCCCAGCACATGGACCCACCTGAGCCTGGATGGGGAATGGCCAAACCCAGGGCAAGGGTTACATGAGACCTTTACCTCCGTGAGCCTCTGTTTCCTCCTCTGGAAGGTGGAGAGGGTGATACTTGACCACCACAAGCCAACAGCTGGCAGATCAAGAGAAGTGGGTCTTTCCTCCCCTTGAAGTGCCCTCGGTAGTCTTGGTGCGGGAGGAGCTCGGGGGAGGAGGCGGGGAAATGACGAGAGCCAGCCCGACACAAAGCACAGAGGGCTCCCCTAGGAGTTTGCCTCCAAAGAGCTGGGAGAGTAAGCCAGGCCGTCTGTTCCAGAAGTCCCTTCTTGAAAGAGTAAATGGGATCAAGACGACCAGCATTCATTTACCGACCCATCCAGTCATTCGTTCTACAAATATTTATTGAGCATTTCTTATGTGCCAAGTGCACTGCGTGAGACTCTGGGAATAAAGCTCTGAAGAAGGGAGCGTGGAGTTTAGTGAGGCAGACAAGAACTTAAAGATACTTAAAGATACATATTTAACTATAGTTGTAAAAAGCTCTGCAAGGAAAAAGAACAGAGATTGCTATTGTCAAGAACTGTGAAAGGTCTGAGATCGACCCTCCTTGCAGCTAGCGAGTTAGTGGGCCGCAGCTTTATGGATGCTGGCAGAAGACACGAGACCCCTGGCTCAGAGACGAGGGACAGTTTATTACTCAGAGCACAGCAGTAACCAGAGTATCAGCATTTTCCTGCTCCCGTTCCCCAAGTTCTAGTTTCCACACGGCAGTGCAAAGACATGCAATGAGTCGCCTTACAGGATAGGTTAGGAACTCTGCGTTTAGGGAACCCAGAGTGTGTGTTAAATACACATAATATAAATTTACTCTCTTAGCTATTTCTATTTTTAAGTTTTATTTATTTATTTATTTTAGACAGAGAGAGCAAGCAGGGGGGAGGGGCAGAGCAGGCAGGAGAGAGAGTCTCAAGCAGACCCCATGCTGAGCACAGAGCCCAGTGCAAGGCTCAAGCTCAGGACCCTGAGATCATGACCTGACCTGAAACCAAGAGTTGGATGCTTAACCAAATGCCCCACCCAGGCATCCCTATCTTAACCAATTCTGAGTGTACAGCTCAGTAGCATTAAATATATTCTCATTGTTGTGCAACAGATCGCCAGAGCTTTTCAGTAAAACTGAAACTCCATACCCATTAAACTCAAGTCCCCATTTGCCCTTTCCCCAGCCTCTGGCGACTCTCACTGTACTTTCTGTCTCTCTGAATTCAACTACTCTAAAGACCTCATCTAAGTGGAATCACACAGTTTCTGTCTTTTTTGTGATTGCCTTGTTTCACTTAGCATCATGTCCTCAAGGTTCATGCCTGTTGTAGCCTGTATCAGAATTCCCTTCCTTTTTCAGTCTGAATAATATTTGGAAACCCAAAGCTTTATAATGGGCAGTAAACATGCCTACCTCCTGCTCCGGAGGAAGATACTATCTCTATCTTCCAAGGCCATTCGCTACACAGCCTCTAGAATGTTGTCCGGAAGGAAGGCAGTTAGTGCCTCTGCTTGCAAGAGAGGCAGAAATGCAAGACACTCATGGAGAATTGTCTCCAAATGACTATTTTTTTTAAAGATTTTATTTATTTATTTGACAGAGAAAGATTACAAGTAGGCAGAGAGGCAGGCAGAGAGAGAGGAAGAAGCAGGCTCCCTGCTGAGCAGGGAGCCGGATGCGGGCCTCGATCCCAGGACCCTAAGATCATGACCTGAGCCGAAGGCAGAGGCTTTAACCCACTGAGCCACCCAGGCGCCCTCCAAATGACTATTAATCCAAAACAGAATCAGCCCTCCACCTACTCATTAATGCTGGGTATGATCTGCTAAACACCATCCTTCAACTATTTGCCCCTGGGAGGGCAGGGTTAGGGAAGGAGGGCTTGCTTGGAAGTAGGCAACTTGAGGGAACTTTCTGGGGTAATGGAGATGTTCTATTCCTTAACAGGTGTGTGTTATTACACAGGTGCATGCATTTGTCAAAACTGGTCAAACCATACACTTAACATCTGTGTATTTCAACTAGAGGGTATTATGCTAAGTGAAATAAGTTCATCAGAGAAAGACAATTATCATACGATCTCGCTGATATGTGGACTTTGAGAAACAAGGCAGAGGATCATGGGGGAAGAGAGGATAAAATGAAACAGGACGAAACCAGAGAGGGAGACAAACCATCAGAGACTCTTAATCTCAGGAAACAAACTGAGGGTTCCGGGAGTGGAGGGAGGGTGGAAGGGATGGGGTGGCTGGGTGATGGACACTGGGGAGGACATGTGCTGTGGTGAGCACTGTGAATTGTGTAAGACTGATGAATCACAGACCTGTACTCCTGGAACAAATAATACATTATATGTTAATTAAAAAAAGATCTGTGTATTTCACTGTCTGTAAATTATACAATAATTTTTAAGTAGTTTCAGAAGACTGTAGGCTTTGGTAACAAGCAGACCAACCCCAAGACTTTTGAACCACGTGACCCAATGGATTCTCCTTGGTGCTTAAGCCAATTTGAGAAGATACTTGGTAAACCCCTGCTTCTCCTGGTCTGTGCATGGTCAGCACCTTGCACAGGCCACACCATGGCCCTAGCACTTAGAAATGGTATCGGTGTCATTGAAGCATTTTTAGGGATGGACTTTGTTTCCACAACTAAAATCTTATCTGAAGCAAATGAAGGTGTTTCTGCAGATGATTCAATTTTCACTGCTTACTGAAAACTCTTTCCCTGTTTAAGGGCCATTTAGAATCCCCAGAATCCCCCAGCTAGGTTTACCCCTGCATTGCACACGTGGTTATGGACCCCTCTCTGTGCCAGGTGCTTGAGAAAGCACAGTGAGTAAGCCAGCCTGCACGGGGCCCCTGGGCGGCTCAGTCGGTTAAGCCTCTGCCTTCAGCTCGGGTCATGATCTCAGGGTCCTGGGATCGAGCCCCATCGGGCTCCCTGCTCGGCAGGGAGCCTGCTTCTCCCTCTCCCTCTGCTCCTCCCCCTTCTCCTCCCCCTGCTCATGCACCTGTCCTCTCTCTCTCAAATAAATAAAATCTATTTTAAAAAAAAAAAGCTGGCCACAGTCCTGCCCCCATGGAACTGTGTTGTGATGGGAGAGATCATAACAATGCAAGCTCGACTCTGACAGAGGACCATTTCAAGTACTGATCAGAGCTCTGAGCCAACAAGAAGTGGAGGCTATGAGAGAATGTGGTAGAGGGGTGGGTTCCCTCTGAGGAGGCAACATCTGAGAAGAGAGCAGACTGGAAGAAGGAGCAGCCTCTCAGAGAGCTGGGGGCAGACCCAGGTGGTTGGTGCATGGGGCGGGGGGCCCTTGAGGCTTGACCTTCTGAGATCCCCAAGAGGCAGGCTGGGATAAGGCAAAAGGGCTGAGGCCAGAGCTGCCAGTGGGACTGTGCCTCTCATTTGCTGTGCAAACCCCACAAGTCTCTTGCCCTCTCTGAACCTTGTTTGATTATGTGAACTCTGAGAGAAGGTCTAACAACGCCATCTCTAGGAGCCGTTCCAACTAGGATGATCCAGGAGCATTTGACAGGACACTTGCAAAGCTCAGGCCACACTTCTCTTAAGGTTTTGAGTCCCCGAGGGCAGAAGATGGAGGGGCAGAGTCCACCAAGGCCGCGCCCTCTGGGGCAGAGGGGATGGAGCTGAGACTCTCAAGCTCTGGCAGATTTGCTGCTCCGAAATGAAGATGTTCTCCTGTCTCCCATCTCTGTCTGCAGGAACAAAAACAAGGTGGCAAAAAACCAGGGCCCTCCGTTTAGCTGTCAGCAGCCCTCCGACTGGCTGCAGCATTGGAGATAAATGGTCCCGTCAGCTGCCGAAGAGGGTGAGCTCAGGATTTCAGATGAAAATGAAGAGGGAACGCAGCCCAGAAGCAATGCAAAGTAACGACAAGGGTACTAAAATCTTCCACTGCAGCAAGACGGATGCTCAACGGGGCGCTGACCTCAGACGCAGGGACACGGGCAATGAGCTCATGCGCAGGGGCTGGCTGGTGGGCCCTGTGCTTCTGGGATCCAGGCGCTGTCTAAGGGGACCTGGCCCCTGCTGGCGTGGGACCACTGCTTTCTCGCTTCCCCTCTCCGCCAGCTCCCCTTTGCTTCTGAAGCCTCTTCTCCCTGCATGTCTCCGGATCTAACAGACCTGCAGGCTGGCTCATTTCAACCCCGTGCCAAGGAACGAGTGCCCCAAACCTGAAACAGGCTACATCCCCAGAAAATGAGGCAACAACCCCAGCGAGAGAAAGTAACAATAACGAGCCCATCATCTACTGGTGCCTCCAATCCTGCCAAAATCGAGATTCCCGAGTGGTTCTGGCTGTGCTGCAGTCACAGCTCCGTGTCTCCTGGCTGCATGATCCTGAGCTAAAAGTTACCAACCTGGGTCTCTGTTCCCTTGCTCTCAAACCCGGGAAATAATAGTACTGCCTGCGAAGGGTGAGAAATATATATAGAAATCTGAGAACAGTAGGCTCTCCGTAAGTTCATTTTAATTTTTAAGTGTATTGTTTTATATTCACACTAAATATATCTCTACATGTTCAGATAAAGCAAAATAATACCAGCCAAGTTCAAACACCCATGTGAGTTCACTGATCCTAAGAATCTGTGGACTGGATTCATAGCAAGCACCTGACTTTCCCTTCCCCCGACTACCCAGCAAAACTTCAGCAATCACGGCCAAACTCCTTCTGAGCCTTGCTAAGCATCTGCCAGGACAGAGCACACTAATGAGCTGTTTCTCCTCTTAAAGAAAAAAGCTGAAAGCAGGGGTTAAAATCTCAAATGCCTATGGGGGCCGTGACGGTAAACTGGATGAGTAAAGGGAGCCCCCTGCTAGACATTAAGGAGTAGTGAGGACTATGGCAAACCAGAGAACCCAAGCCCCATCTAAATGAAAAGTTGCTACCAGCTCTAGCCAATTTTTGCCAGGGAGGAATATAAGGTTCAGAGTTGGCACATCGTCTACGTTTTCAAGGGATGCCATATATCCAGATTTTTATGTGAGATCTCCTGATTTATAAATATTGGCACATAATTCATTATTTTTAAAACATGGAAGTCCTAGCAAGGTGTATCTGTTTGCATCCTGGGAGTTGGGGGGATATAGCCCTCCCAGCTATCACTGACGGCCAGACAAGTAGCCTCTCCCTGCAAAAATCGGAACACCCTGGGTGTGCCAAAGCAACGAGGCCCTCTAGACAGATCATTAAGCTTTAGGCAGAGTGCCTATTAGTTGATAGAGTGCCGATTAGTTTGGACAAGAGTGAGGGAGAGTACCCTGAGGGCTGCGGGGGCAGTGGAGGAAAGCCAAAGAATGAGGTGGGCTTTGAGACAGGGTTTGAGGGTTGTCAGGACTAGGAAAAACTAAGGAACGAACCACACTCCAGAACTGGGATGGAGGGAGAAGGGAAGCTGGAAGGAACTGGAAGGAACTGGAAGCTCTCGCTCAGATCTGTGCCTATTCAAATGTGGATCCAAAATGTAACCCTTCAGCCCCTCGAGGAGATTCTATTAGGGAGGGAATCATCTGCTGCTCTGGGCTGATGGCATTTGGAGGTAGCACTGAGGACATAGGGTCCTCCCAGGGGAAAGGACAGTGCACAGTTCTCTCCGTGTGGCCTTAAGCGGGCGGGAAGTCCTCAATCTCATGCGGATCGCTCACAACGTGTGGATTGCTCACAATATTCAGATCTGCATACGTGCAGTCTCCCTCACTAGAATGTAAGCCCTTCCAGGGCTGGAAATGTCTTTTGTTTCCTGAGTGCTTGCTCAGTGCTTGGCTCATAGAAGGTTCTTAATGAATGTGTGTCACATGATCCAATGAATGAAGCCAAAGAACAAAAAGTAACACATCAAAGAAAACGGTGTAGGATCACACTTCCAAAACAGAAAATTTCTGGACAGGGAAAATGAGCAAAAAAATCAATGCTCATCACAACAGCCATGAAGATTTGCTGTGTGCAGAGAGGAACACCTCGCTTAGGGTTCCCACAAAAGGACAGTGGCATCCCATAATGACCAGATTCAGCGAGGCCTAAAACCGCTGCAAAGCCCCCCAGGAGATGCACACAATCCCAATCCATGAGAGCCCTCCTGGGTGTCCTGGGTGGTTCTGGAACGACAGTCAGGTACCACCCCTTGCCCGGACACATGGTACAGCTGAGAGGCCCAGGACGCCACGGTGGGGACTTGTGTCCATTCACACACCTCGTCTAGTAGCACAACCTGAACCAGAACCCAGCTCCCCTGACTGCCAGTCCTGAGCACCCCGAACTAGCCACCAAGCTGGAGGGCACTCACTTGGGGTGCAGAATTTCAGGAGGCACTAAAAAAACTCGGCAATCAAGATAAATAACATCTTGATACAGTATTTTTTTTTAAATCGAAATTCAGTGCAAAACAAATCCATGATGAACAAAATACTAACTTTAAAAACGAAGACTTGAATACAGCTGCACCCTTGCACTCCAGCCTCACCCTCTGCGCCCTGATCCGGGCCGGGAGTCCCAGAGGGACAGCTGAGACCGGGACGAACCAGTTACCTGGAAAGCGGGGGGCAGATCACTCCAGGCACAAGGACAGAGCTTGCTTGGGGTGTCCCAGGCACACAAAGGCAGAGTGTCTGGGGCAGACAGAAAGGAGGGGGCCGAGGTGACCCGGAGAAGGCCCTCACCCTGCCCCGGCCCCACTCCCGGAGCACTCTTCCCACTGGGTGCGCAACCCTCAGACATCCAGGCACGTCCCCTGCCAGGAGAGCCAAGGGAGAAAACCCCACCGTCACCCCCTCTCCAGACACCTGTCCTAACGGTCTCCAGTTGTCTTGCAGATTGAAGCCCTCCCATCTCAAGGGGCAGGGGGGCGGATAATAAAAATTTGGGACAGCTCCGGCGAACCCCTCCTGCCATGGAAAAACAACCTGGAGCTTTATGACTTACTGACAGTTGGTTATGAATGGGAATGAAACCATATGCTTAAACCGCTGACAGTGACTCCCTTTTAAGGTATTTCTCGGGGCCAGGGAGGCCCCAGCCTCCTGCCCCCGTCCTAATAGTGGCTTTCTGTCTGTGACAAGCTTGGGCGTTTAGGTCAGATGGGCCTGGATTCAGATCCAGCTCTGTCACTGACCGTGTGGCCCTAGACAGTCCTCCAGCTCATGCTTCCAGGGGCCCGCTGGTCGCACAAAGGACATGATGTGGGCTGAGGGGCCGAGGGGCAGAGGCGAAGGGGTGTCCCCAGCCCATAAGCAGCTCACCACTCACTTGTCAGCCAGATCGCTCAGTGTTTCAAAAGAAAAAATGTCATGTGAAATCTCCCAATTTTTAAAGGCTGGCAACTAATTTACGATTTTTTAAAAAATTAATCCAGCAGAGCCAAAGAAAACAGGTCTTTGAGCCAGAGCCAGAACCCATTTTGTGCCTTTGACGCCTACAAAACGCCCGGCAACCTGCCTGGCACCTAGTAGGTGCTCAGCAAGCATCGATGGTTCATCTTTCCAGAAAACCTTCCCTGGCATCATCAACGTGCGTTTCCACACAACAGCTTGGGAAGGAATGCTTCTCAGGAGGGAAATGAAGATATGAAGAGAAGAGCTGAAAATGTGGAAGGCTCTAAAGGGAGGGAGGAACTGCAAAGAGGGAATTCCTTAAAAGGATTTAAAAGAATTTTATTGGACATAGTTTAGCACAAGTCAGGGATAAGATCAGGCAGTAATGTAACTCCTGGGCACAGCAAGTGTCTGCATGTGGGGGTGGACTGGGCGCTGTGGGAGGAAAGGACTGTCCCTACTGATGGTGTCCACCAAGTGATTTGGGGTCTTCTGTCCATAGGTCACCCCAACATTTGACTCAAGCACATAGTGTTCTGATAGGTCCAACCCCAGGGGACAGAACCCCTCTCCCAGAAGTGCTCATAAGGTCCAGCTGACCTAAACCCCAGGGGATCTCATAAATCATGAGGCCTTTGAAATCAGACCCAGCTGGGATGAGCTTCAAGTCTTCAACATCAATGGTTCTCAAAGTCCCAGACTAGGAGCATCAGAATGACCAGAGAACTTACTAGAAGGGTCCCACTCCAAACCACGGAGTCAGAAATCTGGGGGGTGGGGAGAGCACTTCTGTGTCTTCATCCTGTGCTCCTCAGCAAGTCCTATGTGTCCCTGGGATGATCAAATCTATCCCCAAAGGATTGTCCTGAGTGCTTCTCTCTCTATTATTTCAGAAACCTGGTCTGTGTGTGCCTGGCAGTGTGGAAGATGCTGGAAGGATACCACATAGAGCTTGATGTCTAGTGGGGAGACGGACAATAAGCAATGGCGGGGGGAAGGATATAAATGCCCATTTTCAGACGGGAGAGGAAGGCAGGGACCTGAGCCACTGCATACGGCCTTGTTTCTCAAAGCGTGCCCCGCGGACCACCTGACCGCCAAAGCGCACACAGCTCGGAAGTCCTCTCCTAACACCCTCCCCAGCACCTCGCTCTGATGTCCCCACAGTCCCTCCAACACGCTTCCCTCTCCTTCCTGCTGCAGGGTCATGGCCTTGCTGTTCCGTCCACCTGGGAAGCTCTCTTACCAGACCTTCCTTGTTCCCGGCTGTGTACATGTTCCCTCCCCAGGGGTCTACCGAACACGGTCTCTCCCCTCACTCTGTACCCCCCACCCTGCTCTGGCTTCTTCCTTGCCCCCCTCAGACTGCAGTCGTGCTTGTCAGCGGTTTTCCTGGTTCGGCCGGAAGGTGGGTTCCTGGGGGTCTGTCGTGGTCACCTCCGCGGCCCCGGGAAGCCACCGTTTGCCGAATGGACACTCAACCCTATTTCTCTTCAGTAAGTCCCCAGAAAGCGTGGGCGCTCCCCTGCGGAGCCTGCTGCCCCCACCCCTGCAGGGCGCAGTCCAGGCCCCGCCCACAGGGCGGCTTCTTCGCCCCCTTCCCGGTTCTCGCAAGGCGGGAAAAGGCGGTGGCCACTGCAAGGACAAGAGGAAAGGAGGCTGCGAGGCCAGGGACCCGAAGAAGCGGGCTGTGCGGCGCTCGGGAGGCAGCCGTCCAGCCCGACCGCCAGCCAAAGCGCACCTCCCACCAATTTCGAGGCCAGGCGTCGCTCCCGGCCGGCTGCCCGTGCGCCACCGGGTGCTGGACCCGGGACCCCGGGACCCCGGGACCCCGGGCCCGGGTGCGAGTGCCCCGCGTCGGGCAGCCGTGC
>LNAC01000171.1:164452-243531 GCA_002007465.1 Ailurus styani | reverse complement strand
CCCCTCACCCCCCCAGCCCCAGGATGGACACCAGGGGATCACAGGCAGCACGGGACTGGCCTTCTTGTACTTTGGTCCTCTCTTGGGTCTGAGTCCCCAGAAGCAGACCCCGAGTCAAGGATCTGAGAATATAATATAATATAATATAATATATATGTTATAGAATATATAATATACATAAGTATATATAACTAATTATAAGTATATATAATTATATATAAGTATAATACATATGTATAATAAGTATATCTAATTATAAGTATAATATATATAAGTATATATTATAGATTATGTATTATATATTATTATATAATTATTATATGTTTTATATATAAATATTTATAATAAGTAGTTATAACATATTAATATATAATATATTATGTGTTGTATAATTATCATATATGATTATAATATACAATAATATAATATATAATATATATAAGTATATAATATAATATATTATTGGGTCCAACCCCTGTGGACCTAGGTCTGAGAAATGCACCTGGGACTAGGATTGCTGGCTCATACAGCAGCAACACCCTTCACTTCCCTCCATACCCCTGATGGCTTTCCTTGAGGCTGTACCGGACAGGATTTCCTCCCACAGGGAGGTCTGGGGCTCAGGCCAATGCTGGGTTCAAATCCCATTGGATCAGGTCAAGAAAGGAGTCAGCCTCGGCAGGTGGAGAGAAAGATGACAGACCTTCCTCACAGCTAATAGTATCACGGGTGTCTGTTGAGGGTCTACTATGTATCAGACGTTAGGCTAGGTGCATCACCCAGGTCATCCGCCTTGGTCCTCACCATGACACAGGGAGGTAGGAGCTATTCATATCCTCATTTTACAGAAGAGGATAGTGAGTCTCGGGGGTAAGACATGACTTGCCCAAAGTCAGAGTGACTGGCCTTGAACCCAGGTCTCCTGATTTCAAAGTGCACGGGCTCTTCTGCTTCCCCAGCTTGGAGTAGTCAGCAAGCTGTCCCCCAAGCTGGAGTAGAACCTGCTTTTTCTCATATCCCCAATATTACTATCCTGAATAGCTAAAAACAGCACAAACTTCTTACCTGACATTTTGGGAGACAGAAGTCTCAAATAGGCCTTACAGGGCTAAGATAAAGGGATCTGCAGGCTGCGTTCCTTTCTGGAAAGCACAGGAGTCAGGTCTTGCCTTTTCCAGCTTCTAGAGGCTGCCTGCTGTCGTTGGCCTGTGGCCCCTTCCTCCTTCAAAGCCAGCGGTGCCCGGCCAAGTCTTCCTCACACCGCGTGGCATCTGACACACTTTCCCACCTCTCTCTTCCATCTCTTAAGGACCCTCGTGATGACATGGGTCCCCGGAGAATCCAGGATCATCTTCCCATCTCAAAGGGAGCTGACTGGCAACCTTAATTCCTCCTCACATGTAATCTCACCGAGTCACAGGTTCCAGGGATTAGGATCAGGGCATCTTGGTGGGGGTGCAACACTTCCCCTACACGTTCTCCCCCTACCCCCCCCCCCGAGGGATCTACCTGCACTAACCAGACCTGGTGTGGAGTGCAACTTTGACAAGGAAGTGGGTGCTGGGTGCTGGGCTCAGCGCCTCGGCCTCTGGGCTCTGCCATTTCTCAGCTGGCCCTCCTGCCCTCTGCAGCCCAGCCAAGTCAAAACTAAACTACCAGCTGAAACTGTCACCACCACCATACACACACGCACGCACACACACACACGCACACTCATCAAGACAGCTTTGGTGTGGTCGGACTCTGTCCATCCATCCCTCCATGCAAACCACCCTCACCCCTACTCTCTCTCCCTGATTTGGGGCACATCTGCCCTCCTGTCCATCATCCCCCAGCCGACAAGAGCTGCCTCTTACACAAGGCTCATCAGAACGCCACCTAGTGTATCCTCAGTGAATGGCACCACTGGAAGCCATTCTCTCCCCCTCACCACACTCCCATCCCACAGCAAGTCTTAACAGCAATTCCTCCAGAGTCCATCCGGAATGCAGCCAATTCTCCAGTCCCCTCCACCCTTCCAAGCCTTAGTTGACTCTTTCAAGAATGACTACAGAGAATTCCAGCCTGGTTTCCCCAGCCCACCCATAGCCTACTCTTGAGGACCCCCCTCTCCGTGGAGAGTAAACCCCAGCCCCTCGTCATGGCTCACTAGGCTCTGTTCCATCTGGTATCTGCTGACTTTCCCACACTCAACTTCTCCCACCTTCCCCTCACTCACTGCACCCAGCCACTCAGCCTTCTCTTGGCTTGACCACCCAAGCCCACCGCCAGGTCCAGGAGCAAGCTCTTCCCATTCCCTCAGCCTTAGACACCCTCCTCCAGGTCCTCATAGGGCTGGCTCCTTCCCATCCAACTTCAGCCGCCAGGTTGTCTCCTCCGAGAAGCCCTCCCAGACCATTCCAGCTCCTGTTGCCATCCTGTTTTTGCTCTATTCCTGAAATGATCTGTGTGCTTTCTTAGAGACCAGCTCCAACCCTAGAATGTCCGCTCCCTGATGACATGGGCTGGGTCTGTCTTGGTCTCTGTCGTGCCTGTAGATCTGGCCCAGACCCAACATGTGGTAAGTGTTGAATCAGCTCAGGACTTCTCCTTGTCATCCTCAGTATCACAGCCCCTTTCTCAAACGACTTTCTCTTCCCAAGCATCCATAGACCCTCAGAGACAAAATCACTAAAATCCATCATGCTCTAGGACTGACAGACCTAACATGTAGAGAAATGTTAAAAGACCAAACGTCTCATGAGAGTATCAAGCTGGGTGAAAAGTGACATTGTGGGAAGCCTGGGTGGCTCAGTGGGTTAAAGCCTCTGCCTTCAGCTCAGGTCATGATCTCAGGGTCCTGGGATTGAGCAGGGAGCCTACTTCCTCCTCTCTCTCTGCCTACTTGTAATGTCTCCCTCTCTGTCTGTCAAATAAATAAAATCTTTTAAAAAATAAAAAAATTAAAAAGAAAAAAGAAAAGTGACACTGTTTTCCAGAAGCAGGGCTTTGGGACCTGTTTGACTTATGAACTTCGCTCGAGACTCTAGAGTCTAGCATGCGGAGCCACCCCCCTACACCCATCAGACTGGGTGTCCCCAAGACCCAGGGCCAAGGAGAAGTGTGCCCATTCCCCATTTAGCAGATGCCAGCATCTGGCCTTCCGTGTGCAAGCAGCCTGCACAAAGCGGGTTTTTTCCTTCTCTATGCTAAACAGTATGCTGGGACAGGATAACTTTGCACGTTGGAGATGCTGAGGCTTTAACTCACAACTGGCAGGGGTCATGAGAGAAAGAAATGAGGGATTGTTAATTGGGGGAGCTTTGTGCCAGAGGGAGAGCTGGGAGTGTGAAAGAAGACATTCTGTCTGTAAGAGGTGATTACAGCCATGGGCTCTTCGGGGCTTGCAGGACCAGAGGAAGGTTCCTTTTCCTCTGTCACCATTCTTGCCAAACCGTCGCTTTGCCTCTTGTCTTTGGTGGCAAAGATAAAGCAGCGGAGCTGAAAAGCGGTACCATTCATGTGAAGTGCCTGAAAGGGATTATTCTCGCTCCTTCAAGGGTTTCTGGCAGGCTGCGCCCGGGGAGATGGGTTCCAATTTTAGGTGAAGTTAAGAAACACACTCAACGCTCTAAAATCAAATCATTTTCATTTTAAGCGCAGGTGTACCGAGCTTTCCAGAACCCAATCTGTGAAATCGTAGCCTTCCCCAAAGATAAATGAGTGGAGTGATGATTTGCTTTATATAAAGGAATTTCTGTTAGGAAGGATCCTTTTTCAGATGGCCCGCTCCACTCCCCCTCTCCCCCGCCCCCCGCCCAGCCAGCTCCTGTTGAACACTTTCTTGCCCATACAGGTGTGTGCACGTGCACTTTTCTCTGCACATGTCCATGGCACAGATCGACACTCAGGTATTGGAAATAGAATTGATAGACTTTGCTGGTACCACTTGCTTCCATGGGGGCCTGGGCTGGAGGGAGGGATGGTGAATTTTAAAAAGTAGAGTATTAGACTCTTTCTGCCTTTCTGGATCAGTTTCATTCTGGAGAGCTCAGTTGCTATAATCTGGGGGTCTCAAACTCAAGTGCATACAGGGGCCAGGAAGGAAACCTCCATGAATGAAGGAGAGTGGGTATTAGGAAGATAACAGGGAAGGGTGGGGACTGTGGTAGATTGCCACGTGCCTGCCCTGCCTACAGGGAGACAGTCATTTCTCAGCTGGAATTTAGGCCAAATGTTGCCTAATCTGATTTTTCAAGAGAAACCAAGAATATAAATTTTTACAGAAAAGTCCTCAATTTTCAAGATCTTCTCCAAGCCAGGCAGAATATTTGTGAACCAAATTCAGCCCGTGAGCCATGAATGAACAAGCAATGTCATGCTAGTAGCTCGTACCCTTAGTTAGCTTTGAGGGTTGGGAAGGAAGGAGCCTGTGTAAGTGGGCATTTTGACCTCAGGTTTTCAGAAGTGTCTTCTTCACATTGGCCTCATTCAGCAACTATTTCTTTGAGCTTTTACACTGCTGGGCACAGGGATTCAGAGCTGAGCAGAGCCCGGTTCTTGTCCTAGAGAGCAAGCAGTCTCATAAAGGAGCCAGGCTTTCGTAGTTAGAGTAAGGATAAGGATCCAGATACAGGGATGGGAGGACTCGATTTAGCTGGAAGAGCCAAGGAAGGCTTCCTAGAGCAGTGGTCATGCCTGTCCAGCTCACCCCTATATCCTCAAAATGTCTGATGATGTATGAGCAACTATGACACTGTTGTGGTAATTATGCATTTCTTTGGACACTGCCTCTTGTTTATGGCCGATGATATAGGTTTTCCACTTACAGAAGCAATACAAGGTGTCTCTTTAAGGTAAACACAAACAGTAATAATAGACAACAAGGACTGAGTACCTACTGTGTGCCAGGCACTGTGTTATTCAATGCTCTTTTGCACACAATTCATTCAATCTTCTCAATAATCCTACAAAGTAGGCGAAATGGTTGTACCCATGCTACAGATGAGGAAATTGAAACCCATCCAGGTTAAGTAGCATGCCCAGGCCATGAGGCTCCAGAGTCTGTGCTTATAACCACAAGTGCTTAGAAGTCCAAGTTCAGGGTGCAGATGTGGCTGGCTTCTGGTGAGGACTCTCGCTGACAGCTCGTAGGTGGCTGTCTTCTGGCTGTGTCCTCACGTGGTGGAGAGAGAGGGAGCTCTGGTCCCTCTGCCCATAAGGGCCCTGATCCCACCCCTCATGAGCTCAGCTACACCTAATCCCTGCCCCAGGCTCTGCCTGCCAATACTGACCCACAGGGGTCAGGCCTTCCTCTGTGAGTTGCAGAGAGGAGAGCCGGGGACACGGTTCAGTCCCCAACGACGAATCCCGGCAGAATGGGCACCGTCCGCCCCGACTCAGGCCTCACTGAGGGTCTCTCCTCCCTTCTCCACCCCAGGCGCGAGGGGGATGTGAAAGCCCAAAATGACCCTCCTACCGGGAGACAACTCCGACTACGACTACAGCGCCCTGAGCTGCGCCTCGGACGCCTCCTTCCACCCGGCCTTCTTCCCGCAGGGCCAGTCCCTCAAGGGCGTCTTCTACCGCCGGGCGCAGCGGCTGCAGCCCCGGCCCCAGGACGCGCCCCGCCAGCCGGGCCAGCCCGAGGACCGGCGGCGCCAGATCATCATCAACGTGGGCGGCATCAAGTACTCGCTGCCCTGGACCACGCTCGAGGAGTTCCCGCTGACGCGCCTGGGCCAGCTCAAGGCCTGCACCAACTTTGACGACATCCTCAACGTGTGCGATGACTACGACGTGACCTGCAACGAGTTCTTCTTCGACCGCCACCCGGGCGCCTTCGGCACCATCCTGACCTTCCTGCGGGCGGGCAAGCTGCGCCTGCTGCGCGAGATGTGCGCCCTGTCCTTCCAGGAGGAGCTGCTCTACTGGGGCATCGCCGAGGACCGCCTGGACGGCTGCTGCAAGCGCCGCTACCTGCAGAAGATCGAGGAGTTCGCCGACGTGGTGGAGCGCGAGGACGAGGACGAGGACGAGCCGCTGTCCAGCGAGGACCCCGGCAGCGAGGGCCCGGCCGCCGGCGAGGGCCGCCTGGGCCGCTGCATGCGGAGACTGCGCGACATGGTGGAGAGGCCGCACTCGGGGCTGCCCGGCAAGGTGTTTGCCTGCCTCTCGGTGCTCTTCGTCACCGTCACGGCCGTCAACCTGTCCATCAGCACCCTGCCCAGCCTGCGGGAGGAGGAGGAGCAGGTAAGAGTCTCCGCTGGGCGCGGGGGAGGCTCGCTGCCGGGAGGGAGGGTCTCTGAGTTCAGGACACGAAGCAGGCTGCTGGACCCCTCTCTCCAGAAGTCCGCATCCTTCACGCTCCTGCGGTCACCTCCACCAGGAGGCCTTCCCTGACTGCGCTGGCTGAGCAGCATCTCCAGTCCCTTCTGGCGGCCTGCTTACACGTGTGTTGTCCACCTCCACCTTCAAACACGGGCTCCGTGCCTGCCCTGGTGTGCGCCGTGCCCCCAGGGCCTAGAACAGGGTGGAGCGTGGACAAGGGGCTCAGCCACCCTGTGGAAGGAACAGAGGAGGGCCTCCGTGAGTGATGTGGTTTATGTCGCGCCTGCCCCTGAGCTAAACGCAGAATATATCAACACTTATTTCACCCACAGGAGTCCTAGCTCATGCTTCCTAATTCCCTGGTTTAAAAATATCCCAGAACCCTATTCTGGGTCTTGTACATAATCTTTATTGATAGCTGTGTGTGTGTGTGCACGTGTGCTCAAATAGCAAGCACCTCCGGGTTAAGCGAGAGGATGTGTGTAAAGTGTTCACTCCGTGGCCTGGCCGAGGTGTGCACTCGGTTCTCAAGGGTGGCACTCGGCAGGCAGCTACCAGCAGCCAGGGGCTGGGCCGTAGTTCGTCCAACAACCTTACAGAGGAAGCGTCCTCGTACCCAGCTGCCAGATGAGAACAGTGAGGCAGAGCAGCTTGCCCAGACCCAGGCCTGACTGAGTCCGAGGTCTGTGTTCTTGAACAAAGAAGTACGGGCCCCACATGGCAGTCCGGGACTGCATATACTCCCACGGAAGTGTGTGATTGGCCCACACTGTGCTCCCTAAAAATTTTACTTGCTTGCCAACATTTAAAAGTAAAGTGTCTTGCATTTAAAAATTCAAACTCTCAGCTTCTCTAAATGTCTATGGTCCGGCGCCCTGGCCTGCAGTCCCCATAGCAGCTCTGGGTGGGAGCTGAGTCTGTGGAAAGTGTGTGCTCCCCAGTTCAGCTTCCTAACATAGGAGACCTTTGGGCCTTTAAGTTGGGAGCCTTTCCGCACAGTGGGGTGGGGAGGGGGGTCACCGGGTTCTAGAAGCAAGTTTTAAGACAGACCAAAACATTCAGACAAGTACAAATTGTATAAGCAATGGAGAAATAGGTATGGCCATATGAACTGAACACGAATGGCTGTACCGGCCAGCATTTATTGAGCACTGGCTGTGTACCCTGCGTGTGCTGAGCACTTTACATGAACTCTCTGATGGAACATTGGAACTACTGACCAGGCAGGGGTTTTTCCACATACATACATAATGGATGAGGTGGCAATGGCTATTACATTTATAGCACATGGGGGCAGTGGGTTTCTGGAGCTTTCTTATACATTGAATGTTTAAAGTGAGTATTAAAAAAATAACACTCAACCGGTAAAATTAAATTTTGATAAGCGGAAGGGGGAGTGATGAGGAGGGCAGGGCTAGAGCCCAGTGGCCTGAATTTGAATCCCACTGTTTCCACTTTGGCTGCACATCTGTGGGCAAGTTACCTTCCCTCTCTCTGCCTCAGTTTCCTCACATGGCCAAGGGGGCTGTGCAGAGTCTCGCCTCACGGTGTTGTGAGGATTCGGTGAGTGAGTCCCCAGGAAGTGTTCGGAATAACGCCCAGCACTGGAGCGTGCAGGCAGTGCTAAGTGTAAGGATTCCCTGCACCTGCCAAAGAGAGAGAGAGAAAATGCCCATCATTTGAGACCTGTCTGGAAGTACTTGCACATGGTATAAATTTTTTCTTGGCTCCAGCATAGGCGATCCTGACTTTATCAGGAAAATACTAATAAAGCTACTGTTCTAGTCACCTTCTGACACTTGCTTTTTTTTTTTTTAATAATACTTGGACTTTTTCTTGATTTGGTGATAATGCTGTTCTTTGACTTCATTTTGGAGACCAGTGGGGTTCGCCGTTTCACTTGCTCCTTGAGCACACGTTCAAGTGCCCGCTGGGTTCAGGCATCTCCTGGTATGCTGGGTGACCAGAACGAGTGTTCCAGCTGCAAGGACTTCAGGTCCCATGGAGGAGGGACAGTGACACCCCTGTGACCATAAGTGTGAGACGCAAGCGAAGGGGACTCTTATGAGAGGCCCATCAACTGTTCTGGGATACTTGGAGGGAGCCCACTCCAGGAAGGCCTCCTAGGGGAGGAGGCTTCCCATCCCAGAGGGCTGAGACCTCATGGCCCACCGAGTGCTAGTTCATTTCTGCAGCCTCTAACTTATTCCTAGAGAGAGCTGCTAGCGTGGATCTCAGAGAACACAGCTCTGCGCAGGAATGACAGCTGCCCCAGGCTAAAACCATGTGTGCCTTCCCACTCTGTCACAGGCCCCTTTGAGACTGAGGTCCAAAGCCACTGGGGACAGGCTCCCGTCCAGTTCCGTGGCAGACCAGAGGGACAAGCTGGCAGGCCGCATGCCAAATGCAGCACACAGATGTGTTTGGGCAGCCCGGAGAGTGTTTTCTTTGTACTCAGTTATCACAACATCTAAAACCCAGGAGATTTCATGCAAAAGTCCAGATTTCCAGGCTCTCTGAAAACTTCAGTGTGGCGGCGGCCTCCAGCCTGAATTCTCCGGGTGCAGTGATCAGGAGGTACTTAGCAGGACAGCCGTGCCCTCTGGACGACCTCCGCCCCGCCTGGCCCAGCTCCCTCGTGCTCCCTTTGCCCCCCCTGGCCTGCACCCCCATCTAAACGCCTAATCCCATGAGCTTCCATCCATCCTGGTGACAAACGAGACTTGGTCACTTGTCGCATGCTGGGCTGTTCCAGGCACTGGGGTCCTGAGAGTGACTAACACACTGGCTGCCCCTCCCCAGGGGGCTCTAATCTGCTGGGGCAGAGGGGCAGGGGAAGCGGAGGGTGGAAACAGATAGTAAACATGATACATAAGTAACTTATAAAGCATTTTAAGAGATGATGAGCCCTCTGAATAAACAAAGCAGGAAAAGAAGAATCAGGGCGGAGAGTAAAGGGAGAGGAGACTTTTAATCAAGGGGGTCATGAGAGGCCTCCCTAGGAAGGTGATGCTGAAGCAAAGAGCTGCAGAAAAGGAGGGCAGAGCCATGTGGGTATCTGGGGGAAGAGGACCCCTGCAGGGGGAGCAGAAAGTCAAGGCCTGGCTTGGGGGTGGGGGGAACCCGAGAGGCTGGAGAACATGAACAAGGCAGGCAGGGGGCTAGGAGGTGGGAAAGGTGGCAGCCAGGCCGTGTGCGCCCCCGGAGGGCTTGAGCAATCTCTCTGAGCCATGGAGGGTGCCGAGCAGCGAACACACGGGATCCGATCCACGTTCTCAGCATCCCTCTGGCTGTGTGCGCAGAATAAACCGCAGGGACCAGGGATCCCAGGAAGGAGGTGCCTGAAACTGTCCAGGCAAGAGAGGATGGTGGCTGGACCAAGGTGAGGGCAGCAGACATAGGAGAAGTGGTTTGATTCTGGAATCATTTTAGAGGAAGAACCAATGGGATTTCCTGAGGACTACATGAGAGGCATCAGAATGAGGCCGAGTCTCCCATCCCGAGCACCTGGAAAGGTGGGATTGCGAAGAAGGGAAAGCACTGGTGGGCGGCTGTGCAGGAGACACCAGGAGCCCGAAGAGGCTAAATCTTAATTGTTTCCACCCCAAAAAAGAAATGATAACTATGTGACATGATAAAGGTGTTAGCTTAAGGCTGTGGAGGTAATCTTATTGCAATACATAGATGTAGCAAATCAACATGTACGCCTGAAACCGACACGATATTATGCCAATTACATCTCAATAAAAAGAAATAAAAAAAAAAAAAAACCAGTAGCCCCGTTTGGGACATGCTAAGTTTGAAACGCCTACCAGACACCCCAGGAGTGACATCCAGGAGGACCCCAGTCCTTCTGCGGTCTGGGATCCAGCGGCAGCAGTTGTGGGCTGGGGAGGGAGGGGGACGAAGAGGGGTCGTTGCAGGGGCCTCAAGCCCTTGGCTTGGCCAGGGCCCCGGGGACGCGAGCCTCGCTAGGTCGGGGCCAGGGCCAAGCACACGGGCGGACAGGTGGGACCGCTGACCTCTGCCCCG
The DNA here is from genome assembly GCA_002007465.1 of Ailurus styani. Taxonomy (NCBI): domain Eukaryota; kingdom Metazoa; phylum Chordata; class Mammalia; order Carnivora; family Ailuridae; genus Ailurus; species Ailurus styani. Next base: position 233,190 of record LNAC01000171.1, on the reverse strand, counting down.
ACCTCCCCCCCTCTCTCCCAGGGCCAGTGCTCGCAGATGTGCCACAACGTCTTCATCGTGGAGTCGGTGTGCGTGGGCTGGTTCTCGCTCGAGTTCCTCCTGCGGCTGATCCAGGCGCCCAGCAAGTTCGCCTTCCTGCGGAGCCCGCTGACGCTCATCGACATGGTGGCCATCCTGCCTTACTACGTCACCCTGCTGGTGGACGGCGCGGCCGCGGGCCGCCGCAAGTCGGGCGCGGGCAACAGCTACCTGGACAAGGTGGGGCTGGTGCTGCGGGTGCTGCGGGCGCTGCGCATCCTGTACGTCATGCGGCTGGCCCGCCACTCCCTGGGGCTGCAGACGCTGGGCCTCACCGCCCGCCGCTGCACCCGCGAGTTCGGGCTCCTGCTGCTCTTCCTCTGCGTGGCCATCGCCCTCTTCGCGCCCCTCCTCTACGTCATCGAGAACGAGATGGCCGACAGCCCCGAGTTCACCAGCATCCCCGCCTGCTACTGGTGGGCCGTCATCACCATGACGACTGTGGGCTACGGAGACATGGTGCCCCGGAGCACGCCCGGCCAGGTGGTGGCGCTCAGCAGCATCCTCAGCGGCATCCTGCTCATGGCCTTCCCCGTGACCTCCATCTTCCACACCTTCTCCCGCTCCTACCTGGAGCTCAAGCAGGAGCAGGAGAGGGTGATGTTCCGGAGGGCGCAGTTCCTCATCAAGACCAAGTCGCAGCTGAGCACCATGTCCCACGATAGTGACATCTTGTTTGGAAGTGCCTCCTCGGACACCAGAGACAACAACTGAGCCCAGAGGACACGCCCCGTCGCCACCGCCACCGCCAGGAACCGTCCCCCCACCCCCCCAGCGCTGCCTGCCCTCGAAGGCTTGAAGCTGTCGCCATCGCTCCCAGACGCCTTCAAGGGCACGTGCGGCTCGGAGCGCGGCCCGCGCAGGGGACCCACTCGAACCACAGCCCAAGAAGGAAGTCTGCAACAGCCACAGAGGGGTCCCCACCCCTCCGCCTCCGCAAGGGAAGCCGAAGCCGGTCCGGAGCCCAGCGCGCAGCTGGGACGGCGGCACCACCACCACCACCACCGCCCGCCCCGCCCCCGAGCCCGCCCCCGTGTCGGTTTCCCCCAAGAGGGGATGGCCTTGTTCTTTCCGCCATGTAAATAACATGCCCAGCAAAGACGTGCTTTGTGGGTCTGCCCGGAGAAAAAATGACCAATGACAGCAGGAACGTGTCTGTGTTGAGTGCGGATCATGTGCAACTAAAGAAAACCGATGAAGAAGAGAGAAAATGCCTCCCGTGGGGCTCTGGAGGGAGGAAGCTGTTTGCCAGCAAAGCCAGTCCGTGTGGGTACTGGGAGGACAAGCGGCTGGTTGCCTGGGTCGTTCAGGCCTGGTCCATCCGTTGTAGAGAACGCGGAGAGAACAGACACCTTTGGGGAAATCGTCAGTAAATACCACGTTCCCTTTCTGTTTTTCTTTGATTTCTCCCACCTCCTGGTCTCTCTGCCTCCCTTTTGCCTTCTCTTTTATCCTCTGTTTGCTTCTTTGGTGCTTTAGGGTTCTCAAACTTTTCCCGCCGAGGCACCCCAGTGGCCTGTCCATATTGCCAACTACAAAGGTGAAATCGCTTCGTTTTATCTTTTAAAAATACCGTGGATTTTCTTCTCTACTCCACATTCATTTTAACATTCTTTTTTTTAAAAAATGCTTTGAATCACTTCCCCGGATCAAAATCTAAATCTAGAGTGGGACTGATGCTTTGGGAAGGTGGGTCATGGGCCCCCAGGCAGTCTGAGAAGCACTGTCTGGGGGCCCCCTAACGCCTCCCCGTGCCCTCCAGGGGCCTCCTGAGCACCCACCTGGCTGCCGTCTGCCCCTGATTCACGATAGAGGGCACCTCTCCCCACCCCCTACCCCCAACCCCCCACCAGCCAACAGATTTACTCAGCCCGAGGGCATCACAGCCCCTCAGTGCTAGGACAAGGAGGTGGCTTCACCCCCAAGATACAGCCACAGCCTGGCTTCACCCTCACAGGTAGGACAACATGGCTTTCTTCATCCCAAACCCGCTGCTGCCTCGGCCGGGACCCCTCCCTTGGGCCGGCAGCAGGAAGTACACTCTGACACAGATGTGACCACCTCACTGTCCCGCCTGCGTCCACCAGGGGCTGTCCATTATGCTGAGACTAAAACCCAAATGCCCTGAGTGAGCCGGGCCCTGTCCTCCTCTCCAGCCTCATCCTCCACCTCTGTCTGCTTTGCTCACTCCATGCAGCCACAGGGCCCTCCCTGCTGACACACTCAGCCCCTTCCCATCTCGGGCCTTCACATCTGCAGATCCCTCTATCTGGAATGCCCTTCCCAAAGAACCCTCCATGGCTGCCACTTCCCTCACTTCCGCGACCACCTCTCTAAAGAATGCACACCAGCACCTCCACCTAACTCCCTCCTACCCTGCTTCTTCTTCTTCATCCACCTGTCGACCTTCCAAGGTGCCCCGTGTGTTCCCTGCCACTCGGTCATGGTCTGTCTCCTGTACAAGGAACTCAGTGCTACTCTCATGCTGTGAGTCCTTCTGGGCAAGGTAGCTCACTGCCGACTCCCAGCACCTCGCCCAGGGCCCAGCACCTAGTAGGTGCTCCCGAAATGTCTGGGGGTGGGGGGGTGAATGAATGAAGGGAAAGACGGCCCGAAAGCAGAAAGGCCTTCGAGCATGTCTTCTCTCTGTCTTGGCTGGGGAGGCACGGCGGTCTCAGCACGATGTACATGCAGTGAAGCAGAGTGGAAATATCATTTGAGTCACGAGGGCCTTGTTAAAGGCTCCCCGGACACCTGCTTCCCGTGACTCACGCCTGAAAAGGAAGTTTTCCGACTAATTAGCTCTACCTTCCCCAGCCTGGTGGGTGTCACAGCAATTGGGCACTGCCGTCATGGTAATAATACCTTAGATTTATGGGATGACCTTTTTTTCCCTCTCCAAAGTGGCTGTGGGAGACAGGAGACAATTGAAAATGCTAAACAGACAGAAACATGACAGAGGGCCGTATCCACCGGAGCCCGTGAAAACTCAATGGAGTAGAAAGCAAATACCATTCGGAGCGGAGGAGAGAGCCCCAAATGGGCCAGCCCTGGCGGGGAAGCTGAGCCCCCCCCACACACAGAGGACGGGGTCTAGGGCTGTACAGAGGAGGACCTGGGGTCGCGGAAGGGTTGAGACTCCTGCATCTTCTCGCACAGGTTCTGATGGGCGCTGGGTGTCCAAGACACCCGGACTTAGGCACTCGCCAGACCTCCCCTGACGGACTGAGGACCTCCAGTCCCTGACCTGCACACCCAGAGGGTGGCTTAGGGTCTTTGGCCCTAATCAAGAATGAAGATGTCTTGGAACTCCTAACCAGCTGCTTCTAGGGCAAAAGGGAACAAGTTTACGATTATGGCTTTTGCGCCTTTTTCTGGCAACGTGGAATCTGATGCAGAAAGCCCAGCTGGAAATCACACTGAAAAACAACCCCTCTCATTGAAGTGTGGGGGCAAATTCCTCACTCCTGCCCTAATGGGGCTTCCCTTTTGACCCTGGTACAGGCAACTGACCCCAAGCAGCTGGGAAGGCGGTGTGCGAGTCCCTGCTCTAGGAGAAAGAGCGAAGCAAGCCTTTCCAAATTTGTTTTATTTTTCAGGTCCCATGGTTATCCTCTATCTCCGATTTAGCTCACAGCATCTGTAAGACTCTTGGTGGGGTGGGGGGGGAGGCAGATTTACCAATGCTGATTCTCAGGCCCCACCCCTGAACAGGTTCAGGACTTCTCTCTTTGAACACAGAATGTAAAGGGAAGCCAAAAGAGACCCAGTAGTCAAGATCAATTATATTTTAATGCAGTATTTTTTTAAAAAGCCAAAATTAGGGGCACCTGGCTGGCTCAGTCAGTGGAACTCTTGACTCTTGATCTCGGAGTTGTGCGTTTGAGCCCCACATTGGGTGTAGAGATTACTTTAAAAAAGTAAAATCTTTAAAAAAGAAAAAAGGAGAATGCCCCAAATCCACAATGAACAAAATATCAGAATTTTAGGTAAAGACAGGATCTGCCTTTGCACTCCTGTGATTCGGCCCCACGTGCTGCTCCCTGGTTCTGATCCTGCCTCGCCCCCTGGCGTATCCTGCAAGACACCTCCAGTTGGCCAAAGGCCAGTCATCCGAGAAGTGCAGGCAGGAGGAGCCTTTAGCAACTGGCACCCCTGCTGCTGGGGCATGAGCGCCCATCCCACTTGGGGGCTGAGGTCAGGCACCAAGACCACCTCCGACCACAGAACCAGAGCCATGTGAACCGAAGACGATAACTTCTGATGTTGGTAAGCACAGTTACCTGGCGAGGGTTGACTGGGACCAGGGAGCGGTGGAGAGCAGCCACTTAAGAGGGTCAGGAAAGGGGGCCGCCTGGCTGGCTCAGTCGGAGGAGCATGCGACTCTTGATCTCTGGGTTGTGAGTTCAAGTCCCAAGTTGGGTGTAGAAATTACTTAAATAAATAAACTGGAGGGAAAAAAACAGAGGGTCAGGGATGGTGTCTCTGAGGAGGCAGTCTCTCTCTGGAGGAGAGGTGTGGACAGCAATCCAAGCAGAGGGGACAGCCTGTGCAAAACCCAAGAGGTGAAGAAGAAGGAGGCATTCTCCAGTTGTCAAGGGAGCACGTGGGCATGGAAACTCGTCCCTTCTGGGCACAGCCTTCCTCCCAGGGAGAAAACTCAGATCTGCAAGGTAGACGCTCTGAGCACACATTTCCAGAGAACTTCTTCTGAAACAGTCTTTATCGCAGCAGCTGGGGACAAAACCACCAAAACTGAACTGGACTCAGCCCCTGCCCCAGAGGTGATGATAACCTGATGGAGCACGCAGGCACGGGGGCTGTCGGCGCGTGGAGAAAGACATCAGTCACAGAAAGCATGGTTTTCACTCAGATTTCCATTTGCTAAAATGGCTTCACGTATGTTTTCCTTCAGAAACAAATAAAGTGTTTCTCCTAATGCACGTTCTGTCTCTCCCACTCTGTCTCGAACCTGCCCCCATCCAGGCTTGTCAGCTTCTAAGAGGAATCTGTCCACGTGGGTCCTCCACTGGGGCAGTCCCCAGCCTCTCCCACCTGGATTGTTGCCAGAGCCTCCCCGCTGGTCTGTCTGCTCTCCCACCTCCCCTCCCCACCCCCTCTCTGCACAGCAGCAGGGGGGCCCCATTAGAACCGCAGTCAGATAACGCTCATCCCCTGCCCAGAGCACCACGCTTCCCACAACGTGGTGACATCTCACGCACACACTCTCAGCCCTACCTCCCTGACCTGCTTCCCTCTTCTCTCCTGTAAGCTACACCAACCTCTTCTCGAGTCACTGAACAGACCAAATACATTCCCACCTCAGGGCCTTTGCACTTGCTGCTCCCACCACCTGGAAGACGCTTCCCTAGGCTATATCCACTCTCTCCCTCTCTTCATGCAGTTCTCTGCTCAAATATCACTTACACAGAGAGACCTTATCTGACCTCTTCCCCCAGCCCTGTGCAAAGACCACATTCCCAGAATGCCACCCTGCACCAGTGTATTAAACTTGTCTTTTATTTTCTGTATTCTGATGCTTTGACGACTCAGGACTTGCAGACCTTAGGGGGACTGCCCCTCCCAGGAGTCACCAATTCCTAGAGATGAAAAATAATGCACCCAAAAATGTGCTTTTCACATACAGAACAATCCAGAGCCTACACCCAACCACCTCCTTTCTCAGGCTCTCACACACTAGGACACTCTCCACCTGCCCTAATCACCCGGGGCCAGGTACACAACCAGGAACAGCCCTCAGGCCCCAGAACCTGCTGAAATCTTTCAACTAGCCAATCCCAAGCCTGCTTGCCAGGCCTCGTCTCTTCCTTCCCTCTGAGATCATATCTAAAGCCTCTTGCCACAGACACCGCACCACCATCTGTCTCTGACCAGTTCTGATGCTTTCCCATGTGCCCCCTACCCCCTTTTTGTGGTGTGCCCCCTCTTCTTAGGAACTGTGATTATAACAGATTAGCTTTTCAATGGCAGTTTCTGCTGATCTCTTGGCCTCGTCATACCTGAGTGATAACAAAATCTATATTCTAAACGATCCAGCCCCCTTACCTTGCTTCCCCTTTCTCTGAAACCCTTATTATCACCTAACACATTGTATGTTGATTTACTCATGGTCTTCTCTCCACTAGATGTTTAGTTCCATGAGGGCAGGGAACTTCACAGGAGTATCCCTGGTCTAGGACAGCAGCTGGTACACAGTAGGTGCTCAATAAATATTTGCTGAATCAATGAAACTGTAAATCTCTCACTCTACACAGAGTCCTACAAAATATATACACCTATCAGGCATATCTGTTCACGTATATGGTGACATGAACATTAAAATCTAGTCCTATGTGTTGACACCACAATTATGGCAGACAGAAAACCTGTCCCAGCCCCCACCCAGAGCACCCAGTGGTTTCTGCTTGGAAACAATGTCTACTGTGTGAATCTAGTTCTCCACCAACATCCTTGAATTTTGAATCAAATGTATGAAAAGATACTGTGGGACATTGTTAGCAACCATAAAACAGAGCCTGAAAGATTTTTTTAATTTCCTTTTCTGGAATGAACGTGCCACTTACGCAAAGGACCTATAAAATCCAAATAAATGAATTTCTTGAAGTAAATGTAAAGCCATCAACTGGCCTTGCTTTAAGAAATGAGGGGGAGGGGGGAATGTAATAGGACTAGATCCTAGGTCTCAGTTACTGGTTATTAGGGGTTTTTTTTTCAATATTTTATTTATTTGAGAGGGAGCACAAAAGGGGGACAGGGAGGGGGGCCAGAGGGAGGGGGAAAAGCAGACTCTCTGCTTAGCAGGGAGCCCAACACAGGGCGGATCCCAGGATCCTGAGATCATGACCTGAGCTGAAGGCGGATGTTTAATTGTCTGAGCCACCAGGCCCCCAAGGTTTATTACATATACATGGGACCCAAGAAAAAGTCATTAGACTCATTCTCTAAATGACAAGTGCATTTAATAGGTGGCGAGATTTGCTGCTAAATGGACAGAAACTGTTTCTCCATAAAGTTGATTAAATAGGAACTGCCTCCTCACCTTAGAAGCTAGCAGGTCTTTTGCAATTGGCATAAAAATTATTCAGCAGTGACAGTCAATCAAGGTATCTGGGGGACAGTTATTGGGATGAGAGGGGAGCCTGCAGGCAAGAAGCAGTACCTTTATTCTCTTGCCCTCTGCTATTCAATCTTATGCCATCAGGGGCTGCTGGGCTATGTTTTGCTTTCAAAGGAGAATAAATCCGGAGGCCCAGCCAAAACCACATCCCCAAACTCTTGAGACTGGTGGTCTACAAGCAAAGACTCGGGGTGGACCCTACAGCCTCCTCCGCATACATAAGGCAAGAGCCCGCCTTTGCCCAGAAATTGCAGGGCAGGGTCTGGGACAGTTAGGAAGGGTACTCCTCGCCATTAAGGGGGTCCAACATATTTGCCTGCAGGGACCTCGGAAAGATCTAGAGGGGAAGTGACAACCACACATGTCTGTGATCAGTGCTCAGACCTCACACCCCCAGCATCAGGGGGCAGATGCTGCTGGCTACCTACGTGAAAGACATTCCCCCAACTTCCCATCAGAAGCTTGGGCGTTTGCTCTGCCCAGGGTTTATGCCAACCATGGTCTTCCCACGAACATTTGCCAGTGAGTCCCGGGGGTGGGCACATGACCAGCCCCGGCCAATGAGATCCCAGAGGAAGTCGGCCTGGGTGGTCACATGACCAGTCCTGGCCAATGAGATCCCAGAGGAAGGCAGCCTGGGTGGTCACATGACCAGTTCTGGCCAATGAGAGCCCAGAAGTCTGCCTGAAGGTGCTGCAGATGTCTTCTGATGAGAGCAAGCCTTTTTCTCCTCTTCCCTCTTTTCTGTCCTGGATGCTGTTGAGCGGGGACATGGGTTGAAGACACTGGGTGCCTGGCCCCAGCTTCTGTGTGTTGTCGTGCCTCAAGGTAGCTCCCCTCTAGGGAATCACAGCATGCGGAGAGGCGTGTGAGGTCACACCCCCACCACACCGAGGCATCTCGCCCAGCCCAGTGACCCGCTGACTCGGGCATGCAAGTCCTCAGCCCTTTGCCTAGAGGAGGAATGTGTCCTGGGATGGGGTGCAAGCGTCCCAGCTACCCATGGAGTCAGGCCGAAACCCAGCCTCCAGCTGAAACCGCATCCTCATTTCTCCTCCCCACCCAGCCCTGCTTCCCTCCTCCCTTGCTGGTTTCTGACTCACAGGCACCTCAGTCCCCATCTCAGCCCCCCGCTTCTGCTTCTCGGGAGCCCGAGCTCAGACAATGGGTGCAGGAGCTGGGTGGCCACACATCTGGATGGCAAGCTAGAGGAAGGAAATCCACTCTGTAAAGGAGCTGAGGCTGAGAAACGCAAAGAACCTGTAGGGGGTGGCCTCGCAGACATGATTCGTAAAGGTCTTTATGATTTAAGTTACTGCTACTTGGGTAACCGTTCTGGTTTGCCCAGGCCCAGTGCGGTACCTGGGGTGCCATGTTCAGCTCTGAACCCAGGAAAGCTCCCAGAAAACCCAGAATATTTGGTCCCCCTACTGCTCATCAGGCGGTCTCAGCTTGCATCCCGAAACATATCCAGCTGATATGATTATTATCCCCATTTTGCAATTGAAGACATGAGAAGCAAAATGATGTATATGTGATTACACAGCCAGTTAGTGGCAGAGCTGGAATTAGTGATCAAGAACCTACGGTCACTATTCCAGAGCTCTTTCTAAAATACCCATTTCACTGAGGAGGAAATGTAAGACCCCAGCACAACACTATCTGCCAATGTTAGTGGACACCTGTGACTCCTCTCCCCACAAGCATCTGGCAATGGCCACTGGGACAGAAACTCTAGTGGTCCATACAACATCCACACTCCCCTTCCTTCCTACTAGTGTCAAGATAAAATTCTACCACTTTGATCCAGACTAATTGGATTAACTACCACTGAGAACAGAGATTATGTTTCCTAGCTTCCCTTGCAGCTAGAAGTGGCCAAATGGAAAAGTTCTGGCCATTAAGATAGCCTTGTAGGGGACTTTGAGAAGGTTCCTTAAAAGGGAGGGGATTGTACTTCTGTTCTTCCTGTCCCTGGAACATACATGTGATTGCTGGATCTCTAACAGCCCTCTTGGATAATGAGGTGATCATAAAGATACAAGCCAAATGCTGAGTGTGGTAGAACAGGAAAGTGGGAATCTGGGTCCTTGAGGATACCTTAGAACTGTCACCTTCCTGGACCCCATGCTCCAAATGGATGTTAGGATTCTTATAGGTCGTATCCACAAAGATCTCTCTTGCTCACTGGATATAAACCTGAGTGGTATAGAGATGGGAGCCTGAGAATGGAGCCAACACAGGAAAGAAGATCCAAGGGAAAGAGATCCAAGGGATGGAGAGAATGAAACCAGGTTCTACTCAATGTTGTCTTCAGAACCAGCAGTACCTGAAGCCATCTCTTCCCTTGGACTTTTTGTTAATATGATTCAATAAATTGGGTTTCTGTTATTTTCAATGCATGGTAGATACCTGAGTCTGAATTAGAAGCCCAGGAAGGGTCCTATGAACTTCAGCATCTATCCAGACAGCCTTAACAAGAAGAGCGTCTTAAAACTGAACTTAGGGTGGTGCCTGGATGGCTCAGTCAGTTGAGCATCTGACTCTTGATTTTGGCTCAGGTCATGGTCTCGGGGTCCTGGGATCGAGCCCTGCATCAGGCTCTGTGCTCAGCAGAGAGTCTGCTTGAAGATTCTCTCTCCCTCCTTCTCCTTCTATCTCTTCCCCCATGCTCTCTCTCTCTCTAAAATAAAAATAAATAAATCTGTAAAGCTTAATTTTGAACTGTAGCTACACTTAGGCCCACTTGCTTTCAGAAGAGTCAATCCACACAATTTTCTTAATTAAACCACCCTGAATAGGCCCATGCTAATCCATGAGTAGGACAACTTGGAGTAGCAAAATGCCTTGCAAGTCCCAGAACAGAAAGAAGGATCTTGGGCTTTGGAGCTGACAAGTTCAATTCCCTGACAAGCTACAACCTTGCTATGTATCCCTGGGTAAGTTACTAAAACTCTCCTACGTCCTCTGTAAAAAAGGAATAACAATACCCACCATACTGGAGTGACAAGAGGACTGAATGAAACAAAGAATATAAAGCACCAAGAACAGAACCTAGCCCATGGTGAGTGTTCGATAAATAGTAGCTATTGCTATTATTGTTCGTTACTCCCCAAGAACTCAACTAGCAACAATAAAAAAAGCCTGGTGAATTAATAGCATACACAAGATAACAAGGGTATGCGTTAGCCTGCTTTTCTATAACATTTCAAGGGACTTGCACACATTTCTCATTTGCCTGCGCGGCAGCGGCTGCTAATTACAAGTGCATGTTCTCACTTCGTTCCAACAGATTTGGCAGCACCACAATTTGGAGATCTTTTCATTAGCAGTTAGGTAATGAGCGTGGGGGAACTGCATTGTTGTACAATTACTCGCGGATCCAGATTTCGCCCCTGCCTTCCGCCGCGGCCAGTGTGTCCTCCCTCTGTTGCGATGCACGGCTCTGGCCACTTGAGAAGGTGGACAACTTGCTTCCCTCTCCTGGGAGGCAGCATAAAGGGCTGTATCCTGCTTCTGCCACTGACCAGCTGGGTAGCCTCGAGCTAGTTACCTACTTCTCTGAGCATTGTTTTCTTTCTTTCTTTTTTTTTAAAGATTTCATTTACTTATTTGAGAGAGAGAGTGCATGCTCACAAGCAGGGCAGAGAGGCAGAGGGAGAAATATACTCTCCACTAAGTGTGGAGCCCAACGTGGGGCTTGATCCCAGGACCCTGAGATCATGACCTGAGCTGAAGTCAGATGCTTAACTGACTGAGCCACCCGGGCACCCCCGAGCATTGTTTTCTTCATCGAGAAGGGGATAATAATAACAACTTCCTCCAAGGCTGTGTTGGGGATGGGGAAAGGATCTCATGACATAATTCAATCAAGTGCTTGGCAAGGAGGAGATATTTAATCATAATTTCTTCCTAAAGCCATTTTGTAAAAATTAAATGGATTTTATATCAGGGAGGATTATTGTATTTCTAAATAGCAGGAAACCCAACTCAAACCAGCTTAAGTGGGGGAATGGGGGGGAACATGTTGGTGGAGGAAGAAGTGTGGAGAAAGGACATTCATAGGTTCACATAACTGAAAAGTTCAAGGTCCTGCCAGGCTCAGGTGCAGCCCAGTGTCAGGAGGAGTCAGTTTCTCTACAGTCTCCACCCGGGCAGCTTCACTCTCCTGTTCCACCTGGCAGCTCAAGACTCTCCCCACACGGTGACAACAGAGCTGCAGCTGCCCAGCCCCTCGTCTCCTCAAATTCAAGTCCAACAAGAAGGAGCAAGGCACCTCTTGGGTAGCTTCTGCCAGAAATTCTGAGATTCACTCTGACTGTGGTGGAGTAGCTTAGACACCATGCCCACCCCTGAGTCAATCAGTGAGTCCACCAGGAGTCAGTGCTCGGATTGGCCAGGCCTGACAACATCCTCCACCTCCACCTCCAGCCCTCCTGGGCTGAAAGTGGGCCAAGGATGAAAACAGAAGCAGAGCCCGCTGTCTCCCTCTAGCGCTCTCTATGGATGGAACTTAACATTGCACTCACTGCAAAGGAGATGCTTAGGGAACCCTGTAGGTTCACAGGTTCACAGAACAGGTGTATGGAAGGGTGAATTTGGAGCTGAGAGGCAAAATACACTGGTAATTGGAACACATCCTCAGGCCTGGAGCTGGAGAGGCATCTGCCTGGCAGGAGCTGTGGTCAGACAGACATGCACAGCTTCACGCCAGAGCAGGGAGGAAACAGGTAATAAATCCCCCAACAGCCATCTTCTGCCAGTGCCTCCCTTTGCAAACCCAACCCAAAGCCAGAAGGCAGGATGCCCGAGTGAGGCAGTTTCTAATGGTCAGTCCCCTAGGGCAGGGAATGGGTCTGGGGAACGAACAGGGAATGCCCAGCTCAGTAGACCTGCCCTTACCCACATTATAGGTAGGATAAGAAATTTGCCAAGGTCACACCCCACCCAGCTCCACCACGCTGCCCTGGCCTGGCGCTAGCCTGTGTAAGCAACAGTGAGAGGGAATCAGAGGTGATGGGGGTTGGGCAGTGCCGAGACTCCTGCTCTTCAAAACAACATTCCTGCAACTCAAATGTCATTGTTGTCCCCTCCAGCAAGGTCAACAAACCTGCCTTTACTTGCTCAGGGAAGGGAGGTGGGGGGAATATATTTATTTCAATCTGTCTCCAATAGGCGGCTCAGCAAGTGTTCCCATCTTCCCTGGAATTGTTTTCATTTGCACCCAGACCCAGGCTCCTGTGGAGTGAAAAGTAAGTGAGCTACAAGGAGGAGCAAAGAGGAGCAGAGGACATCAGAGGCAACCCCGCTGCACCCAGTCAGAAAGCAAACCAAGTCAGCGGTGCCTGTGACAGGTGCTGGCCGTGAGTGGTGCAAGTGGATCTTAAGCCAACATACATTCAGCGGCTGATCTGCTCGGCAAATCTGGGGCCTGGACGATCCACTGGAAACACGAGTGTGCTTTTTGGATGAGCAAAGCCCCCCCTCCCCTAGTTGTGGTCAAAAGCACCTGGTTTGCAGCGAGCGTAAGTGTGTTCTCGGCCCTTGCTATTCAAACGGCAGAGCAGGGACCAGGGGCACCCACGCCCCTGGAAGCCTGTTAGAAATGCAGATTCCCAGGCCCCGCCCCAGATGTGGACTCAGTCTGCACTTCAGCGAGAGTCCAGACGACGGATGTACACGGTGAGGCTGGAGCGAAGCTGGTCTGCACGCACGCCGGGAGGTCCAGGAGCAGGCAGGGATGACGGCTCAGGGACCCTCGGCTTCTGCTGGGGCAACCAACTGTCCCAGTCTGACTGGGGCTCTCCTGGTTCGGCACCAGGATCCTGGGCAAACCGGAGCAGTTGGTCACCCCCGCTGCTACTCCAACCACCTTTACCAGCTTCTGGGGCCCACATGCTTTAAAAACAAAGTAAACACCTCGGCCTTCAAGCTAAAGTCTGAGAGGCCTCCACGGCCAGGCCCCAGCTCCCCTCCCCAACCTCTTCCTTCTCCACTTCTCCTTCCCCTCTTGGAAGCTCGAGGCATGTAGGAGTCTGCGACCAGGCCCTGGGCATGCAGAGGAGAGGAGGCTCGGCCCCCAGGCAAGCTGCCATCAAGGGCATAAGGGTTCATACCCAGACTTTCCAGGTCCTCTCACTGCCAATTCGCAGAGTTCCCTTTATCTGGGATGCTCTGGGCACCTGGCTGGCTCCATCAGTGAAGCGTCTGCCTTCGGCTCCTGTCATGATCCCAGGGTCCTGAGATCGAGTCCCGCATTGAGCTCCTTGCTCAGCAGGGAGTCTGCTTCTCCCTCTCCCTCTGCTTCTCTCCTGACTTGTGCACTCTTGCTCTCTCTCAAATAAATAAATAAATAATGTTAAAAAAAATCTGGGATGCTTTTCCAGCCTGCCTTCTCAGTAGCCTCCTCCCCTCCCCAACCCCACTGAGAGCAGCCGTGTCTCTCCCCCCCGCCCCCGTCTCTGCTGCATCCCAGCACCCACTTTGGGCCTGCCAATCCATCGAGTGGACCGTGTGTAATCAGGACTCATCACACCGAGCTGGGCTGAGATTCTTTCTGAAGGTATCCAGAAGACATGCTCACACCAGAATCTTCTAGGGACTTTAAAAAAGATTATTAATACTGGAGATTCTGGTCAGGGACCCCTAAGATAAATCTGCAAGGCACTCCGACCCCCATTCCTATCCCAAAGGTCTCAGGGAACTGGGCAGGGGTCAGAAGCTCCAATGTAAAACTCCAGGGCCCAGACCAACAACTTGCATGTGGAAGTTAGGAGGCGTATAAGATAACAGAGGGTGGCAGGGTTGTGGAGTACGTGATGCACTCAAAGCCTGTCAACATGGCAGCCCAACAAGGCATAGTCAATGCATGGCATTGAAAGTGGGTTAAAGAGCAACTTCCCCTTTCTCAGACTTAGTTTCCTCGTCTGTAAAATGGGTATGCTCATGATAATAACTCTCTCACAGGGTTGTTGTGCAAATAAAATTACTTGCTACATGTAAAGTGCCTAGAATATCGCTTGGCACGTAATAAGTATTCAATTAGCATTGCCGTAGTTAGTATTATTTGCTAACCACAGCCTCCTGCCTGTGCGCTGCCAGAAGTTGGCACCCACTGAGCATCCAGATTTATATTAGGGTTTATAATAAACTTGTTTTTGTTTTTGTTTTGTCTTCTGAATTTCCTTCCAATTTTAAGCAACACCGAACTTCATGGTGCAACACCAGCCCCCTACCATTAGATTCACTTTCCCAGCCTCCCTTACAGCAGGGCACAGGCACATGACAGAGGATCCACCAATCAGATGCATTGGTCCAGGGGTGGGTGGGGCCAGGGGGAAGTTCCTGCTCTGTGCCTGGGCGCCATCTTTGGTGGAAATAATGGGGGAACCAACAGTGTTCCATTGAACTTAAAAGGCTGCAGGAACTTTAAGGTGAGTATTTCTAAATAGGCTCAGCCATTAACACCAACACTTCTGTTACCATTTCTAGGGGTGAAGCGAAATGGTTGGGAGCAGAGGCTCCAAGTCATTCAAATCTAGGCTCTACCTTTTTACACAGACGACCTTGGCCAAGTTACCCTCCTGATCTTCAGTTTCTTCCTCTGCAAAAAGGAAGTGCTTAACAGCACCAGCTTCAAAAAGCTGTTTTGAAAAAAATATATACATATTAATTAATGACTTAATTAAAGCTCTTTAGGGACACCTTGCTGGCTCAGTCGGTAGAGCATGCAAATTTTAATCTCAGGGTCGTGAGTTCAAGTGCCATGTTGGGCATGGACCCTACTTAAAAAACGAACACACACTAACTAAATGAAAAGCCGTTTTGAAAGTTAAGTAGGGCAGGGCATGTAAAGCACAGCACTGAAAACATGGGCACCTAACCATTTTGTGCCAAGGACACCTACTCAGGACGATGGTTTTCAAGTCAGAAAATAAAATGCACAGGATTGCAATAGAAACCCATCATACTGAGATACAGTTATCAAACTATTTTTTCAAAAAATTGGTCGTTCAACAACTGAGCTCCTTTATTCACCCACTAACAAAATACATCAGTGCTTCAAATTAAGTGTAATTTGGAGATAACGTGGAACATAAACACTATTTCAAGCTATCTGCAGCAAGGTAAAGAATTAGGAAAATATCTGGGATTTTATCAGTTATCAGTGCAGGAGGGGAAAAAAATATTTTCCCTTCTACCCATCTAGGTTCTTAGCTGGGTTGTGTAACAAAAGATAGATTAACAAGAGAAAGCACAAAAATTTATTTAAGGGGCACCTGGGTGGCTCAGTCGGTTGAGTGTTTGACTCTTGGTTTCAGCTCAGGTCACGATCTCAAGGTCATGAGATCAAGTCCCGTGTGGGGCTCCACACTCATCGGGGAGTCTGCTTGAAATCCTCTCCCTCTCCCTCAACCCCACTTGCATTCCCTCTCTCTCGCAAATAAATAAATACATCTTTTTTTTTAAGTGTTTAATAAACGTTTTATGTGACACCAGAGCCCTCATAAGACCCAAAGAATGGTAAGGCCTCAGTGCTACACGAGGTTGCACAAAGAGTAACAATTATGGAAAAGTGACTAAAATATATGGGAAGGCTAAAGGAAGATGAGTTATTTTAACAAAGTTTGTGCAGAGTTTTCTCAGCCAAGACTGCCTGTCTCTGGCGACAAGAATGTTGCGGTCCTCCTGGTGCAGGGAGGAGACATCTTTCACGTGGGAGTTTATCCTCTGCTTTCAAAAAGAAGAAGGGAGGGAGGTCAGAGTGCCCTTTTTTTTGCACCTGCTGTTTTTCCAGTACCTTCAGCTCAAAATAATCAAGACGTCAAAGCCGTGCCTTTGGCGGTGACATGCCTTGAATCCCTTCACGGGTCCTGAACTCCACCGTGGGCCAAGGCCACCGCTGATACTGCGGTGGTTCATCGCTATGTGCATGGAAGAAGAAAATGCTAACTTCAGTTAGAGGTTAGCGAAATAAAGATGGGTTTTTTTCCCCACCCAGGGTCAAGCACCATCGGAATTCTAGCTCTAAACCCTTGGCCTGACACAAAGTAACATTTAACTATTACCTAACCCCTTAGCATCAATTAGTGGCCTCCCCGCCTCCCCCAAGGTTTAGTGGGCTTGAGTGAGTCTAAGGCGTTGGCTTGGCCACTTACGAGGTGTAGGGTTGGCTGCATTCCTTAAGAACTCAGTGCCTCTTTTGCTCATTCTTAATGGACCCACAGTGCACAAAGTGTGGTCCCGGGACCTGCAGCATCAGCCTCGCCTGGGAGTTTATAAAAATGCAGATCCTCGGGCTCTGCGGAGACGAATTGCATCAGAAATTTTAGGAAATCTCCAGGGGACTGGCAGCCCCAGGAGACCTTGAAAGGCACAAAGGGCGTCTCAATCCAAGAGGAGCGGAGGGTCCACAGACTGATTTCCCCCAACCCAGGGGCTGTTTATTTTTTATTGTAGTAAAATACACATCGTGTAGGATTTACCATTTGTGACATGTAGCACATTCACAATGTTGAGCCGCCATCATTCATTCACCCATTCGCCATCTAGTTCCAGAACATTTTCATCACCCCAAACAGAAGCCCCCTCCCCGTGAAGCATCAGTCCCCCATTTTCTCTCCGCCCAGTCCCTGGCGACCACTAATCTGTTTTCTGTCTCTACGGATTGGCCAACACGGGACATTTCACAGAAAGGGAATCACACCCTATGTGGCCTTTCGCGTCTGGCTTCTTTCACTCGATATCATGTTTTCGAAGCGCATCTGTGTTGCTACGTGTGTCAGAACGTCATTTCTTTTTAGGGCTGAGTAACATTCCATCGTGGGGCTAGACCTCATTTCGTTTGTCCGCTCACCGGCTGATGGGCATCGGGGCCGTTGCCACGCTCCAGCCACTGTGGATAGTGCTGCTGGCAGGCAGGCTAGCTCTGAGTGAGTGGTTTCCAGGTGTCCTGGTCACTTGCTTCTGAAGGGAGAGGTACGGCCTGGCTTCCGACTCTGCTTCCCTCTCCGGAACGGAGCAACCCCAGCCAGTGGCCTGAGCTCTACAGCTTTCCCAAAACGGCCACTTCGTACAGTGGATAAAACAGAATGTGAGGGGACAGACATCAGGTCTCATCCCAGGCACCTGGTGACACTCACTAGGGCTCCCTTCTTCCCCCAGTCAAGAGACCAGTCTCAGCTCTTTCCGGAGGTGGGAAGCTAGTAGCATGGAGACTGCACTTTGCCCCTGGAAGCCTTGAACTGGGACCGCACAGTGTATGGTGAGGTGCTAACATTTAAAACCTGGAGCTTTTCTATGACAATCTAGATTTCTGGCTTCTCCACAAAATTAGAACCTCTGGAAGCACCAGACCTCTATCCTGGCCAAGCTGGCAGTCAGGTGCAGCTGAGTGACAGCCATCCCCTTTACGTGGACATGTGCTGTCCTTTGGTTCAGAGCCCCCCACCCACAGCAGGTGGACCAGTCACTGTCCCACCTCCCACCAGA
This sequence comes from Ailurus styani, assembly GCA_002007465.1. Classification (NCBI taxonomy): domain Eukaryota; kingdom Metazoa; phylum Chordata; class Mammalia; order Carnivora; family Ailuridae; genus Ailurus; species Ailurus styani. The sequence continues at coordinate 215,483 of LNAC01000171.1, read as the reverse complement.
GTGTCTCTTGCTTCTCTGAATCCCGTAATGTTTCTTTTTTTTTCTTTTTTAATTTTTTTATTTGTTTATTTGACACAGAGAGAGAGATCACAAGTAGGCTGAGAGGCAGGCAGAGAGAGAGAGGGGGAAGCAGGCTCCCCGCTGAGCAGAGAGCCCGATGCGGGGCTCAATCCCAGGACCCTGAGATCCTGACCTGAGCCGAAGACAGAGGCTTTAACCCACTGAGCCACCCAGGCGTCCCCCGTAATGTTTCTTATAATAGAAAGATCTTTCTCTGTGCTTATGATGTCTACCCAAGATGGAGAAATGAAAACATTACAAGAGGGTATGTGTTGCTCACCGCCCCCACCCCATGCCGTATCCACTCATCTACATTCCCAGCACGATTCCTAGTTTATACAGTAGTGGGAAGAAGAGAGAGATGCTTGCATGCAAATAAGCTTGAGGCTCCTGGACCCATAACAGGTGCTACATAAATGTCCTTTAATTTCCCTCCTGTGGAGCTCATACGTTCTCACACGTACTAATGTAGCAGAAGCTGCCATTCATACGCTGTGTTTTTGCTCTGGGTTTAGGGAATGATGGGGTCCATCTGAACTCCAACAATCCGGATGCCTCAGTTTTGTGTGTTCCTTATCCTTCAGCTCCACCCACAGGTCTTTCCAAGAACTACAGCCTTCAAAACAAGGTCAAGACTGCGTTTTCCCCACTGACCTTGCTTGTAAGTACCCAGGTTTGTAGAACTCCATAAAGAAGGTAAGAACCCCAAAATATCTATGCCTCTAGAAGAAGTTCTCTCCATGGTCTCCCATTATTCCCCATGTTCTTCTGGACCCTTCCGTATCCACAGGGAGAAATCATTCAAGCTGTCTATGTGTTCTCTGTCACATGGAGGCACTCAGGGGGCTCTCTGCAGAATAGTTTTAGGGTTTCGACCTCAGATTAGACAGCAACCCCAAAACTTGAATAACATAAACACAAGAGGAATACAATCCCTTCCCAGATCCTCGCATGCCCAGCTCTTTCTGTCTTCAGTCCTCCAACTCCGGGAGCACACGCTCTGTGGGATTACCCTGACCTCCTTTTTGTACGAAGCCACCACCCAGCTGCCCACCGGTCACTCCCTCTTATCACTTCACCAGGATTGGTTTCCTTCATAGCTAGAATTATTTATCGTTTGTTTTCTACCTGTCCATCACCTGTTGACCCCAATAGAACACAAGCATCCTTATATTTTAGTCTAATTTGCCCTCACTACCACCCCTTTTTAATGTAAAGGCAGTCCTTTCTCCAGGTAGAAAATTGAGATCTTCGCCCCAGCCATTCCATGTCTAGAGAGTCGTTCTAGAGAAACAAGTAGGTGTTTGTACAGGATGTTCATTGCCGCTGGAACTGGGAACCAGTTAGGGGGTCCTATCTCAGGGTCCAGACTCCCAGAGTGCCCACGGAGAGGCCTTCAATACACTGTAATCACCTTCTCTTATCCTCCTGTGTATTCTTCTTTACGCACGTAGAAATATTTCCCCCCCCTGAGAAGATGTCCGTAGGTTTCACTGCGCTGCTAGAGGGAATTATGAAAAGATGAAGACTCCTTCAACAAAAGAGACTAGTTAGGGACGCCTAGGTGGCTCGGTCAGTTAAACATCTGCCTCTGGCTCAGGTCATGATCCTGGGGTCCTGGGACTGAGCCGCGTGTGGGGCTCCCTACTCAATGGGGAGCTTGCTTTTCTCCCTCTCCCTCTGCCATTCCCCCCACTTGAGCTGTCTCTCTATCAATCTCTCTCTGATAAATGAACAAATAAAATCTTTTAAAAATAAACAAAATAAAAACGAGTCTAAAGTGTGTTGTTAATTTTCAAAACTTGGTTTAAAGCATATTACTTTTTTTAAAAAATCCATCATGGCACTTTTTAAAGTAATCTAGCGCCCCCTCCTGGTGCTGAAGCAGTAGCCATCTGGCTGATCCTCTGGTTGGGAAGAAGAAATCACGAAGACGGAAGAGGTGATGGTCTGGACGGCCAGCCCCGAGAAATGTGTCCCCGTAGTGTTGACGTAGCTTGTCGCGAACCCACTCCCCGTGCCACTGTTGTTCACTGGTCGTTAAGGGCTCCGTGTGGCCCAGGGTGGACGGCGACCCAGACTCAGCCAGCCGCCCTGCATCTACCCAGGATCCCTCCCTGGTCTCCCTGGCTGGCGCTGCCCTGGACCGTGGTTTTCTCCGGGGAATGTGTCGGCGGGCTTGAGGAAGCCCAGGGGGTCCTCCCCACTCCAGCAGGATCGGGGCCCCCTCCACCAAAATCACTTCAGAAGGAAGGACTCATCTTTCCTGTCATTGTGCTCTTGATATATCATGACATTTCCTTAGTAGGTTCACAAGACACAGATTTCTCACAGGCTCTCCAGTCCCCACATCCTCTGACCCTGACCTTACGACCCCCCTCCTCTCCTTTCTCCCCACAGCAGCACACTGGCCTCTGCCGGCCAACATAGGGAGCTTCTTCCCACCTCAGAGCTGGTGCCCTTGGTGGGTCCTCCACCCAGATTTTCACACCACTCGGTCCCTGCCTACAGGTGTCTACCTGGTGCCATCCCCTCCCGAAGGCCCCAGTAACACTGGTCCCCAACCCAGCTCACCCGCAGCTCTCTGTGCCACTGCCTGTTCTAGCCTCTTCCTGACATTCTCAATAGGGCCATTACTGTCTTTTTTTTTTCCTTCTCTGTCGCCTATTTGTCTCACCAGCTGTGAGCTCTGAGGAAGCAGGTGCCTTCTTGTCTCACTCACTCACCCTCTCCAGCTCCTACTTCGTGTTCAACATATACTGGTTTCAGGAATGAACATTATGCCCTCTTTACACACAAGGAAACTCAGAGAAGTGGGGTGACTTGCCAGCTAGTTAGAAGTGTCCCCGAAGGTCGTGCCTTTGACTTAAGCCACGCTGCCCGGGTCTGGCACAGCCGCACCAGAGTTGGGTCAGGCATCTCCAACAAAACTGCTTTTCCCTTTTGGTGGGGAGTGGGACTGTGAGTCTGGTGACATCACATGGGGGAGATTTAGTCATCGAGCCAGCTCTCTGGCCAGCTCCATACAGTCCTCTAGCCCATGATTCATTCCCACTGACATTTTCAAAGAATGTGTAGACACAGTATCAATGGAACTTTTCACTCACAGGCAAGAGTAATAGATTACTCATTCCCTCAGCCACCACATTGGCTAGTGAATTGCCTCTGGGAGCCATGGACAGAAGGGGAGCCCTTCTGCATCCTCAAAACTCAGGCACATCAAGCAGATTTTTTTTTTAAAAAAAAAGAGTCATCAACTCTTCCAAGCCCTTATTCAGACCCTAAGGTGGTTGCCAGGGTGATCTGATCAATCACTTGACAAATATTTATTGAGCACCTACTGTGTTCTAGGCACTGGGATACAGCAGGGAACAACACAGACACAAGTCCCCACCTTTGCAGCACTGATGCTTAGAGACAGATGGTAAACAAATAAACAAGGGAAGCATATGGTACCGTAGAGGGTGACATGCCATGGAGAAAAACAAAGCAGGAAAGGCCAAGAGGAGGTGCAACTTGAAATTGCATTTCTAATTTTAAATTATTTAAATTAGCTAATTAGGGAGGACCTCCCTGAAAAGTGACATGTGGGCAAAGCAGGCATAGCCTGTGCAAAGGCCCTGAGGCACACATCTGCAGTGTTGAGGCACAACAGTAAGGCAGTATGACAGGGGCAGAGTGAGCAGACCAGATGGCAGTCCTCTGGGCAATTTGGGTTTTGCTCTAGTTAGACGGAGCCAGGGTCTCTTGGGCCTGCTTTAGAGCACAGGTGTGACAAGACAGCACCTAGGTGCTAACAGATTCCCTCCGGGGGCTGTGAGTGAGGTGGGCTAGAGGTGATAGTGCCCCGGCCATTGGAGGCAGTGAGAAATGGGCAGGTTCTGGCTGTATTTTGAAGGGAGAGCCAACAGGCTCTGATGACAGATGGGATGCGGGAAAACCGGGGGGCAAGGAGGATGCCCAGGTTTATGGCCTCAGGGTCCGGAAGATTGGTGCTGCCACTTTCAAAGCCAGGGCTGCTGTAGGAGGCGCAGGTGTAGGAGATCCGTGTAGCAAACCAAGCCTCTTCGGGTCCAGAAAACTCAAAATGATCCCAAACCAATCCCTCACAAAAACCCAAACATCCGTGCAGCACGTGGCAGGGAAAACGGTTCAAAGTGGGCGTGCAGATGCTCCTGCGGGCATCAGCCGAGGAGTAAAACGAACTGCTAAAGCCAAGAGAAGGATGAAGACTGAGCACAAAGCCTCCTGCTGGAGGAGGGTGGCCCGCCGAGCCCCGTCTCCCAGGCTCAGGGCCTTGATTGATCAGCTCCCCCATCCAGACGTGACAAGCTCAACGCCACAAAGGATGCGCCTTCCAATCTGCAGCCTCTGATGAGCGCTCAGCTCCCTGGGGAAGGATCTCCGTAAGGAAGGAGGCAGGAACAAAAGGGGCAAGGTCCCTGAACACACCGCGTGTCTGGAAACCTGACAGTCTTCTCTCAGCAGAAACCATCCAAGTAGCAGCTGCCCCGGCGAGCGTCTCTCACTTGGCCCAACGCGTGTGCCTCTCAGGTGACTAACACGCCCGTTAACGCCTGAAGACAAACAGCTGAAATTGCTCAGATCTCCCCCATGCCCCCCTTCCCTGCTCCCGGGGACAGCAGGCTCCGTTCCCGGACGGTTTTAAATAAAGCAAAAGGCTCTGGTGCCAGGGAAGGTGAGAACTGCAGCCACTGTCAACTGTCAGCTTTTCCCGGCCATGGTCCCGATGAATAGCAGTGGCAGGTGCACCCCGTGGGCCCTGGGACCCGGGGCGGAGAAGCCTGGAGAAGACACCCATGCTTTGTCAGACCCAAGGAGGGCTAACCGGGGGCCCCGTGGGTGCGTCGAGTCCTGACGGTGGGGAAAGACGGCCCTTCTGGGAGCCCGAGCACAGAAACTGACAAGGAAAGCGGGGCTCTAATTTGGGGCCAGAAGCGGCTGGAACTGCATTTCTGTAGCGTGGCTCCTTTGTTTCTGCCTGCCCAGCATCTGGTGCTACTTCTGCCCACAGAAACTGGATTTTTATTTGGAGAACTCTATGGATTATGTCTTTTCATTATGTATTTTTTATGCTTTCACCTATTGGGGCCTCCTGGCCCCTCCCAAAGTTAACCAATTCCTGGAGACACTAAACACCTCTGGCCTAGAGCGCATTTTCCTATGCAGACCCATCAATCCAGAGCCATGCCCCCCAATGCTAGCCTCCGTCTGCTCTCATCCTCCAGGCCACGATCCACCTGCCCTAAACCCCAGGGCCAGGCATCAACTAGGAACAGTCCCCCTGCCCCAGAGCCCACTGAAATGATTCAAACTAGCCAATCCTAAGGCTGCTTACCCTGTCTCCCCGTTCCTTCTCCCAGAAACCACAAGAAAGGCACCTGTCCACGTTCCCCCACCCCTTCATCCTGCTCAGCCCCAGGGCTCCCCCATGTGTCTCCCCCACAGCATGCCCCCTCCGCTTGGGAGCTGTGAGTATAAAACCATCTTGTCAAGAGCAGCCATCTCCTGACCCGCTGGTCTCCCCACCCCTGAATAATAATAAAACCTGCCTAGAACAGCCGCCTCCCTCCACTTGAATTAGAAGGAGCTTACCCACCCCCAGCCCAGTTCCAGGGGAGCATAGGTCACCAGACCTGGCCAGTCAGGGCATCCCATCCCTGCTTGCCACAATTAAATGCCCCAGCGAGAGTCAGTCCTGAGGTTCGAGTTAGAGCCATCGGGAAGGTGGTTGAGACTATGATCTCTCGTGTCTGCTTTGCTCTCCCGCTCGGTTCTCAAGAGGACTTTCCCCAGTGGGTGGCCGGACCCCACTTGGCCAAGCAACAATGCCAGTCTGCATGGTGGTGTCTTCTCCAGCCATGCTGAGCTGGGCGTGTGCGGGGGTAGACCAGAGTCTGGATTTAGTTAGCTCCAGGGTTTCGCCAACAGCGAATGTAACAGCAAGAGGGGCAAGGGTGTGGAGTATGCTAGAAAGTGATCATAGTGACGGACAATGAAATCTAAAACGGGTTAGAGGGTAGTGAAATGATGGGTCAGGGTACAGTGAGAAGGCTGTAGGATCATGGATTTGTAGGGCGCCAGAGTCAAGGCATAGCTGGAATTGAGGCAATAGAAGAAGTGAGTTGAAAAGTAGAAATGGGTGGATCCAGGCCTGAGGAGCCTGATGCTCATATAATTTAGGGATGCTTGTGAAGAAAAAAGATTATGAAATTCTAAATACAAAGTTAGTAGGATCCCATCCAGGACCTTGAAGAGGGGTCCAAAGCTTACACTTTATTAGCTCCCTGGTGAATCCTCCTCTGGCCAGGATATTCCTTGAAATTTGATTATGGAGGACACATGATTGATTATTGGTATTGATCAGGTCTGGGTCCAGGTTGTGATGAGACTGTAGGCGATTGTCTTTTGGTTCCAGTAAAGCTTCACCTCGAAGAGGCAGAGTTTTATTTTGTTTTTTGTTTTTTTAAAGATTTTATTTATTTATTTGACAGAGAGAGAGATTACAAGGAGGCAGAGAGAGAGGAGGAAGCAGGCTCCCTGCTGAGCAGGGAGCCCAATGTGGGGCTCGATCCTAGGACCCTGAGATCATGACCCGAGCTGAAGGCAGAGGCTTTAACCCACTGAGCCACCCAGGCGCCCCTAAGAGGCAGAGTTTTGATAACAATGGTTGCTGATTTTATTGTGGCTTCCAACCCTGTCTGCAGGCTAGAATTCTCAACCACATTACAGAGAGTCTGTGGCTCTCTGAACTAGGCCCACATTGGTTCTGCTTCATTGGCTGACCCAAATTTTATTACTATTTTTGAGGGAAGTAGTAATAAAATTGGGGGCCTGCCTGGGACTCTGGTTCCCAAAGTCAAATCTGATCAGGGAATTGAGGAGGAATGGAGATGATTTGAAACCTACGAGCTTTGTTCCTACCATCAGAGCAGAAATAGTGGAAAAATGAAAACAAACACAGGTCACTCACCATTTTGTAACTCCCAATGAACATATCCTCATTGGCCATGAAGGGCAGCTAACATCATAGACAGAGAGGCACCCAGACGTTCCTGACCTCCTGCTGGGAGAACACACCACCACCTATGAAGATGATTTACCCCCAAAAAATTAGTCTTAAATCTGATTCAGCCACTAGATCTGAATATCAATGTATAGGGTACACAGAGGATAGAGGAACATTTTAAACTATACCATGGGGCTGTAATTAGCAAAATCCAGACTGTGGGAAACTCTACAGGACACACCAACCAGTGTGTTCAACACACATACTGTCAGGGGAGGGAAAAGGGGGAGCAAGAAGTCTATAGATTAAAAGATATTGAAGACATATATCAACCAATTAGAATATGTGAACATTATTTAAAACTTCATTCAACTTTTTTAATGCTAATATTTATGAGACAATGGGAAATTCGAATACTTATTGGCTATCCAAGGATATTACGATCCAATTAATATCCAATCATAATTAGAATTATTATTTTTAAGATACAATAATGGTATTATGGTTATTGCTTTTTTTTAAGTCCTTATTTTTAAAAATATGGATAAAATGATGTGGTAGGCAGCATTCGAAGGTGATCCCCAATCTCCCATGCCCTTGAGTATGGGTGAGATTTGTGGTATGAGGATTATGGCTCCCACCATGTGTCACCTTCAGGCCAAAGAGATTGTTGCAGTTATAAACATGATTTCTTTTTTTTTTTAAGATTTTATTTATTTATTTGACACAGAGAGAGAGATTACAAGTAGACAGAGAGGCAGGCAGAGAGACAGGGAGAGGAGGAAGCTGGCTCCCCACTGAGCAGAGAGCCCGATGCGGCCCTCGATCCCAGGACGCTGGGATCATGACCTGAGCCGAAAGCAGAGGCTTTAACCCACTGAGCCACCCGGGCGCCCCATAAACATGATTTCTAACCAGTTGAAGTTACCACCAAAAGGGAGGTTACCTTGGTTGGGCCTGACCTAATCAGATGAGATCTTTAACCTACATGTGGAGTTCAGAGACAGAGTAAGTTAGAGAAAGGTGCTCCCACTGGCCTGAAATAAAGCCAATAGCCATGTCGTGAACGGTCCATGGGAGCCACATGGCTGGGAATCCCCAGGAAAATGAAAACAGGGGCCTCCGTCCCACAGCTTCAAGGAAACGAATTTTGCCAAGAACTAGTGACCTTCAAAGAGCACTTCAAGCCCCACATGAGAATTGCAGCCTGACCAAGATCTTGATTTCAGCCTGGTGAGATTCTGACCAGAACAATCAGCTGACCCAGACCCAGACTTCTGACCCAGGGAAACTAGGAGACCCTAAGTGTGTGTTGTTTGAAGCTGCCAAGCCCATGGTGATTTGTTACACGCCAGTAGAAAACCAATAGAAGTAACCATGTTTGGGGTGTCCTTTGAGCTACAAAAGGCAAGAGAAGGGGGGTAGGGTCACGCCTAAAAGGGTCGCTCATGAGCTACCTGATGCTAGGGGAGGGGAACATGGGGCTTATTTTATTATTCTGTCTCCTCTTGTGATTGAAGAGTTCTAACAAAAAAAGTTAATAAAAGAAGAGGATGCAGCTCATTAAGCTAAGAATGAAATAAGATATTTCCCTAGAGACGATGTCAACATCTAAGAAGACAGACAGACCAAAATGAAGAAGCAAATGAGAAATGAAAGGCCAATTTTTTTCCTTTTTTTTTAGAGAGAGAAAGAATGAGTCGGGGGGGGAGGGGCAGGAGGAGAGAGAGTGAGAGAATCCTAACCAGGTTCCCCATTCAGTGTGGACGCTGACACGGGGCTCTGTCTCATGACCTGAGATCATGAGCTGAGCCGAAATCAAGAGTCAGATGCTTCACTGACTGAGCCACCCAGGTGCCCCATGAAAGACCAAAATTTTATAGGAAAAGGGACCACAATCAGGTGTACCGTATCCTAGAGAGGTATTCGAAGAGAGGAAAAGCCCTGATTGCTGCTGGGAACCAAAGACGCCTACCAGAGGTAGTAAGGCCAGATCTGGACCACCTAGAGCAGCCATCAGATATGGAGCTAAGATATGGGAAACCTTTAAAGCTCCAGAGAGAGAGACTCCAAATTAAGAATGAGAAGGGAATCACCCCTGAAGGTAGGAATGGCAAGACCAAGTGGTTCAGATTCGAAAAGAAAATGTTATAGTAAAACAATCAAAATTATTATTGGGTGAGTTTTAAGGTAACAGGGATTCAGGTGAGGACACAGGACTTGCCTGTGTCCAAAGGAAAAACAGGCTTGAAAATTTTATTCAGTCGCCTGGGTGGCTCAGTCACTTAGTTGTCCGACTCTTGATCTCGGCTCGGGTTGTGATCTCAGGGTCGTGGGATCGAGCCCTGAATCAGGCTCCTCACTCAGTGGGGACTCTGCTGGAGATTCTGTCTCTCCCTCTCCCTCTGTTCCTCCCCCACCAAATAAATGAATAAATCTTAAAAAAAAAAAAAAGGATGACTTTAGCGAAGATGAGACAAGTTAAAGAGGAATGACAGACCAAGCTAGGGCTGGTACGGAAGCTGGTCTGAAAGGAGAATGTCTCCCAGGGAAGACAGCCCAAGTCAAGGAGAAAAAGCGAACAAGACCTGTTGAACTGTGGATGCTCTTGGCGGACGTAGAATTAACTTCATAAGTCTCCCTCTGAGAAATCCCACAAAGAATGAGGAATATGGAAGAAAAACAAACGGCAGGGCCAGAAAGCAGAGAGAAAGCAAAGAAAGCCAACCCGCGAGTCTAGCGCACAGCGCTCGCCTTCCCAGGGGCAGAAAGGGAAAAGGACCGGCCCTGAAAAACAAGTTAAATGAGGGGATGGCCAACTGCGACCCGCAGGCCAAATCCAGTTCTCGTCTGGCCTGCACCTAAGCATGGTTTTTACATTTTTTTAATGGTTGAAAATAAAAATCAAAAGGAAAATAATACTTCATGTCACATAAAAATTATATGAAGTTCAAGTTCCAGGGTCCATTGATAAAATTTTATTTAAACCCAGCTACGTGCATTCATTTACATATGGTTTCTGGCTGCTCTTTTTTTTTTTTAAGATTTTTAATTTATTCATTTGAGAGAGATTTGAGAGAGAGAGAGAGAGAGAGCACAAGCAGGGGGAGCAGCACGCAGAGGGAGAGGGAGAAGCAGGCTCCCCACCGAGCAGGGAGCCCAAAGTGGGGCTTGATCCCAGGACCCTGGGACTAGGGCCCAAGCTGAAGGCAGATGCTTGATGACTGAGCCTCCCAGGCACCCTGTTTCTGGCTGCTCTCACATTACAGCTGCAGAGGGGCTTAGTTGGGACAAAGGTTATTTGGCCTGCAAAGCCAAAAATACTTGTTGTCTGGTACTTTACCAAAAATGTTTGCCGATCCCTGAGTTAAACCATTAAAACTCTAAATGAACCTATCCTATAGGGTGAGGCCACCAGGACAAACGCACACCGAGAGCAGGCATTCTTAAACTAGGTCCATAGATTTCTAGAAGCACCCAGGGTGTCTCTGGACTTGGATCAGGAAAAAAAAAATCTTTATTGTCACTAACCTTTAATCAACATGCTATGTTTCACTACCAGCAGATTAGCAGTACAAACAGACCAATAGAAATCATGGATATTTTTATAATGCATTACAGTCGTTGTAAGTATTTCAAAATTCTGCTTCTGCTTAGGGTGGTTGACCTTGCCATCAGATTGTTATTCAACGCGTCAGCAACGTGAAAATACAAGAAGCACAAATATTCCCACCTCACAAATTTGTTTCTATAAAAATGTAACTGTGTTTCACTGTCAACCATGCAGAGACTTACAAAGGATATTCTGGAAAGGGATTCATGGGCAACCATAAACTGCCAATGGCACCAGGGCACCCCCCAAAAATTAAAAACTCCTGTTAGCAGAATGTAGTCCACTCCTGCAGAAAAAAAGGGAGACTGGAATATTCTCTTGTGGACAAAAAGCCAGACCTTGACATAGGTTCTCTCCAAAAACCCATTCCTGTTTCCCATAGGGGCTCTGGAAACATAAGGCTCAATGGCAAACATAAAGAGGCTTCAGACCAGCTCAGACTGCATGGATTCAAATCCTGTCTTTACTGCTACCTTCCAGCTGTGTAGACTCGGACACAGTTATCTAACTGCTATGTACTGTGGTTTCCTTCTTAGCAAAATTGGAATCATAACAGAATCTGCCTAATAAGTTCTCATGAAACTCAGATAAGTAAATAAGTATAAGGCACTTAGGCCTATGCTGGACTCAGTGACCTAAACCAGGTCATTACTTGCTGTAAATGATTATCCTAAGTAGGAAGGAAAAGACCTCAGATAAGATCCTCATGTCTTAAGACTTGCCCAAAAAGATAGAAACATCTTACAGGCTACTCTCAGAGGAAGGAGTCACATGAGTCAATGGATTCTCCCCCCAGATATGATAAATGGCTAGTGCCAAGAGTAAATTTTTGGTGGGAGATTCCTCCCAATTAAAGGATTGGCAGATTACAGCCCATCACCTGGTTTTGTAAATAAAGTTTTATTGCAACACACTCATACCCTTTGGCCAAATACTGTCTGTAGTTGCTTTAACGCTGCAATGGCCAAGCTGAGTAGTTGCACGGGAGACCATATGTCTTGCAAAGCCAAAAATATTTATTTTCTGGCCCTTTACAGAACAAGCTTTCTGATTATCTTTCCAATTGGATTTACGTTTCCTAGCTGTGGGTGTGTGGACATTCAGCCTGGCTGCATTGCATCCTGAGGAAGCTGGTGTTTTCTGTTCTTGCCATTAGCTATAATAATGTGGGCCTGGGTGACGCCAGGTGGTGGGCTGTGGCACGATCATTTTGCTTGAAGAGTCGCTCAGAGTGGGAATTGGCTTCCTCAGAAAATGTTGTGGGCATGGGGCTGGTGCTCCATCTGCTGGTTTCACTTTCCCTCTTTCAGACCCTGAAGCAAGGGCCCAGGAGACTAATTTAACCTCTGCGATCCTTCGGGAACTACACCTGTTCAGGAGGAAACAGCTCAGACCGCAGCTCCTGAAGGACCCCCAGCTCTACCTACCCTAGTAATGAGACCCTTCATGGCTGAGAGTGAGCCGAGTAAGAAACTAGGGAAAATGGATTTGGAGCCTGATTGCTTTGGTCTTATAACTTATAAGGCAAGTGGATTGGAGCTCAGCCTTCAATTCCTTTGGACTTCAATTTATTTGCACTTTCAGTACCAGGAATCTTCAGACATTCATTCATCCCAGGGAATATAATAAAGACTTTATCTTCAAATGTGGGGGGAACATACTGTTGGCTTTTATTCTGGGAGTATATATATAATCTCATTACTGAACCCTCAATGAGCTACATTGGATAACAAGCCTGGACATAATTTGAGATAGGAAAATAAATAGGGAATTCATTTTCAGTGGGGAGTACTGAGGAGGCTTTGTGTGGCTTTAAAGACCATGCTTTTCCCAGCCCACTGCTGAGCCAACCCGTCCAGAGGATCCTCATGGAGCACTAACTGATATTGGGGTTCAAGAAGGCAGGACTGGTCAGAGAGACTATTATTCCCGCATGGGGACAGGCCAACCCTGGTTGTCCACAGGCTTGATAGTTATGCTTAATGGGTCAACAGAACCAAAGGCAGGAAAATCTAGGAGGACGATGATTTCCCATGCCTCCTGCTTCCTTGGTTCAGTGAGGGGGGAGGGGGGGCTCAAACTTGGCTGCAGGTGGAAATCACCTGGGATTGCAGGGTTGCCAGATTTAGCAAATAAAAATACCAGATGCCTAGTTAACTTTGCATTTCAATGAACAACACATGCATTTGTATTCTAAGTCTGTCCCATGCCATCTTTGGGATATACTTGAACTAAAAAAAACATTATGTGTTGGGGTGCCTGGGTGGCTCAGTTGGTAAAGTGTCTGCCTTCAGCTCAGGTCATGATCCCGGGGTCCTGGAATCGAGCCCCACGTCAGGAGCCTGCTTGTCCTTCTCCCTCTGCTGCTCTCCCTGCTTATGTGCTCTCTGTGCGTCAAATAAATAAATAAAACCTTTAAATAAATATATATATGTGTTGCTTATCTGAAAGTTAACTGGGCATCCTGTGGTTTTTCTGACAACCCTGGGAGGGGGAGCATTAAAAAAAAATTCAATGCCTGACCCCTTAAATTCTGGCTTCCCTGGGCTCAAAAGCTGCCCCAGCAACAAGGCCTTTCAAAGGCCTCCAGGTTATTGTACTCCGCCAGGGTGGAGAACACTGCGTGAGCTCCAGTCTGTCTTCCCTTGACCTTCACCTACCCTCTCACGCCCTCAGTGAGGGGGAGGGGGGATGACTGCCCCAGCTGGTGAGTGGCAGAGGTGCAGGGGGGTGGAATACTGGGCATATACGCCTTGGCCCCTTCCTGTCTCCTCCTTTGGCGGGGGGGGGGCGTGTACTCTGGTGACAGCAGAGCAGCTTTGTTCCTCAGGGAGGCTGCAGCCGGCAAGCTAAGTGCATGGCCAGAAAAGCAGGTTAGCCAGTGTGGTCACACCTTAGCACAGTCCACAAGCCGCTTTCTGAGTTATAAAGGTGGAAATATCACCTCTGTCTACCTAAACCCCGTGTCTCTTTCTCGCTTGGATTTGAACCTCCATAGGGAGGAAAAGGATGTTTGGAATTGACACCCCCCCTTAATCCCCAAGACTTCAAACTGCACCCATCTCTTCTCCTCTCAGACTTGGCTAATCCATACCCATTCTTTGTGTCTCAAATTAAAGGACCTTCCCCAAGAAGCCTTCCCCAGACTAAGACAGGTCCCCAGGCTGTATGTTTTCATAAAACCTTCTGAGTTTTGGGGTTTTTTTTCCCTGGCACATATTAAAACCGTCATTGACTGAAGCAGGATCTCTCAACCTTGACACAATCGAAATTTGGGGTCAGATAAATCTTTGCTGTGAGTCTGTCCTGTGCAGGAAAGGATGTTCGGAAGCATCCCTGACCTCTATTCACTGGGTGCCAATAACCCACTCGCCTGCCCATCCCCAGCTGTGACGTCAGCAAATACCCTGCACATGGTAATTGGGCTCAAGGCCAGCTGCAGGGCGGTCACGGAGTCCCACCTACCGTCTCAGGCTCTGCCGTCTCCATCAGGAAATTCCCAGCAGTGTTTGAACTAGGGGCCCCGTAAATTATGTGGCTGCTTCTAATTGTGAGCCTGGGGTTTTTAGTTTTTTGGGGTTTTTGTTTTGTTTTGTTTGTTTGTTTGTTTGTTTTTGTTTTTGTTTGTGAGCCTGGGGTTTTTAGTTTTTTGGGGTTTTTGTTTTGTTTTGTTTGTTTGTTTGTTTTTGTTTTTTTTTTTAAGATTTTATTTCTTTATTTCACAGAGGGAGAGAGATCACAAGGAGGCAGAGAGGCAGGCAGACAGAGAGAGGGGGAAGCAGGCTCCCAGCTGAGAAGGGAGCCCGATGCGGGCCTCGATCCCAGGACCCTGAGATCATGACCTGGGCCGAAAGCAGAGGCTTTAACCCACTGAGCCACCCAGGCGCCCTCGTTTTGTTTTTTAATGCTTCTCTCCCACTACAACATGAGCTTTGGGAGTGAAGAGCAGGTCTACCTTATTTCCTGCTCTACCCCAGTGCTGACACAGAGAAAGTGCTAAAAAAATATATTTTTTTTTGAAGAAGAAGACAAGAAGAAAGACAGAAACTGAATGGAAGCCCCGCAGCCTCTCTTGGCTGAGGAACAGAAAGGAAATATAACCTCAGCCAACCCGCTTAAGTTGCTCTATTCAATAGCCTTCCTTCCCAAGGCTGCCGGAACATTCTTCCAAACTCCTCATGCGTGTCGAGCGGCAAGTGTCCCCTGTGTGGTCTGTAGGTCTTTCACGTGGCACTCCATATGTCACGTCAGCCAGACTGAGCCGTCATGCCCAGATGTGAGAAGACAGGGCCAAGGCGAGAGTCCTAACACTGAATTTCTAAACTCTGCCCGTTCAAAGCAGGCTTTCACTTCGCATTAATTCTGGCCAGTTGAGCTTACGCCTCCCCATCCAAAAATCTGGGTCCCCCAGGTTGCACTGCTCAGAGCCAGATGAGCTAAAGACAGCAGGCCCTGGCCAGGCGAGTCTGGCTAGCACCGCAAAAAGGCTGTTGATAGCAAGTCTACTTAAAGGGAGACCCACCTTTCAGAGTAAATAGTGGAGGGGAAGAAATCTGACCAGGGCTTTATCTTAACAAATGAAAGCAAAATTTATTAAAAAAAATAAATCTATTTGTGTTCATAGCAGCTTTCTGCATAATGGCCCCAGACTGGAAATAACCAGATGAAGGGTTAAAGGAGCCACTGTACCATGGGGGCCATTGACCCCACTCAGCAATGAAAGGGATCCTCAGAACAACTTGGATGGGTTTTCCGTCAGTTTCCTGGGATGGCTGTAACCAATTATCATGAATTTAGTGCTTTTTTTTTTTAAGATTTTATTTATTTATTTGACACAGAGAGAGAGATTGCAAGTAGGCAGAGAGGCAGGCAGAGAGACAGGGAGAGGAGGAAGAAGGCTCCCTGCTGAGCAGAGAGCCCGATGTGGGCCTCGATCCCAGGACGCTGGGATTATGACCTGAGCCGAAAGCAGAGGCTTTAACCCACTGAGCCACCCAGGCGCCCGAATTTAGGGCTTTTAAAAGGGATTTTATCCTCGTTGCTCTGGAGGCCCGAAATGCGGTACAAGGTGTGGGCAGGGTAGGTTCCTCCGGGAGCCTGGAACAGGCCTGTGTCCCAGCTTCTGGTGGCTGCCAGCGACTCAGCGTTCTTCACCCTGTGGCGGCATCAGGCCTCCACGTGGCCTCCCCCTCCGTGCGTCTCTGTGTCTCACATTTCCCTCCCTTTGCTCTTCTAAGGACACCCGTCATAGGACTTAGGGCCCAACATCTATCCGGCATAATTTCATCCTAAGATCTTTAAATTAATGCCGTCTGCCAAGACTCCATTTCCATATACAAGGTCACATTCACAGGTTCCAAGGGTTAGCACTTAGACCTATCTTTGGTGGAAAAATGATTCAACCCACTAGCAACCTCAGGGAAATAATTCAGAGTGAAAAAGAACCAATTGCTAAAGGGTTACATACTGTGTAATTCCGTGTAATACCAGTCTTGAAATCACAAAATTATTGGTGGTTGCCAGGGGTGGGAATGGGGGAAGGTGGATGTGGCTATACAGAGGTAGTTGGAGGGATCCTGGTGATAATTGAATAGTCTTGTATCTTTGCTGCTAAGAATCTGCACCTGATAAAATGGCTGAGCTACACACAAATGAACGCATGTGTCTGGTGAAGCTGAATGACCCCTGGATTGTAATAATGTCATTTGCCTAGTTTTGAAGTTGTTGCTTAGTTATTTATGGAAGATGGGGACTGGGGGAGGGTACATGGACTCCCTGTACATTTTCCACAATGTCCTGTGCCTCTATAATTACTCCAAAATAAAAAATTCTTAAAATAATTTTATTTAATAAAAGTTAGGTTATTGCACGCTATGACCTCTTTCTCTGAACAAAGGCTAGAACAAATCAGGAATGGATTTTTTTTTTTGGTAAGTTTTCAACAAAAACCATCCCATGGTCCAACAAATTAACCACTTCACTTTCATAGCCCAAACAGAAGGAGGGTTGTTTCTGGAATATAATTTCTGGACACTCCTGGAAATGACACGAAGGTTCGTTGATGTTCTAGAGGACTCTTAATTATTATCACATCATTCTCCTAAAGAAGTGCCAATTGGAACATCATCCATGTGGATTTCATCTTTGCTGTTTTCTGCCAAATCCTCATGTAGTAACTTTGGGAGTCTCAAGAAGTTCTCCAACATCACCTTTATTAGCCTTAGGAGATCCTGCATCTTTTGTGAGATCTGCAGTAAATTTGTTCTACTGGGTGACTGTCATTGGTCAGTCTCTTGGTAACCATCAGATGTCCCCAGCATCCAGCCAAGAAAATCTGCCAGTATGGAGCAGCAATGGGCATGAGGATACATTTGTTTCTGCCTGACCATTTCATTACTGAAGAAGCCAGTGTGATAAGACAGCTTCTACCTCCCTGTGCAACCTTGTGGTTGGGGCGCCCATACCAGGTATGGTGGGGAGAGCTCCAGCAGAGGTCCCTTCTGTGAGCTTCCTAAGGGCCCCAGGAATAAAGTTCCCGAGGAGAAGACGTTTCAGTACTTGGCATGTAGAAGAAACCAGAGATTTCTGGAGTGCATAAAATGTAATGCAGTCCATTCAGGTAAAACCCAGTATGAAATAAGACAAAAATACTCTCTAGTCCTCCTTTTAAAAAATAAGTCAAAACCAAATTTAAAAAAAAATGAAATCCTAAGCTTCCATGCCAGTCTTTCTCTATATAATTCAGCTGTCAGAGGCATTGGTTTGAAGGCTTTCTGGACACCTGCTGAGTGTTGGGTCCCAGGAGAGGGTTGAGAGAAGAGGTCCTGAGACCAGAATCTGGGTGAAGCCATTGCTTCGGGAGGTGATCCCATATCTAGTAGGGGAATGGAGAAATGAGACCCAAGGACTTGAAAAAGTGGTAAGTACTAAAGCCATTATCCCCATATATCCCGATTTCAGAAATTCAACCAATGGGAACCAGTTCCCATGATACATTTGCTTTCAAATCAAGAAACTCAAGTGTGAAGTTATATCATAAAGAGGTACACAGGGAATCTTAAATAAAATAGTATGTGCAGCCCATGCATTGGAAATAAAAAATGTGCATCAGAAATATCTGAGCTTAATTAATGGTCTAAGTGTCCCAAGTGCCCTGACCCCAACCGTCTCCTCTTAAATTAAGACCCAAGATGGCACTGACCTCATCAGGAGGCCATCAACAATGGACCAACTGGACACAAGCCTCATTACAGTGGCATTCATTGCTTACAATGACCCACCGTGGCTCCAAGAAAAAGTTTTCTGATGACGATCAGGACATATAAAACACTTGGGAACAGCTGAAAAGTTCACCCAGGCTTCAGTACAGTCTTTTCTAAAATGCTATTCAGGGACGAGAGAGGCTGACCTCATTAGTAATGGAAGGGTTCCACTTTGAGAGTAAGGCTCCCTACCAAGTTATTCCAAGGAAACCTATTAGTGGTAAGAACACATAAGAGGAATCTTTGAACAAGGGGTAGTTCTCTGTATCTCAGATAAAGGACTGAATCCCTGCTGAAGGATTAGATGAAACAATGTAGGTGGGAAGGCTCTATAAATTACATGTATAAAGTTGTAAAATGAGCTCCGAACACCTGGAAGGTAAGCATCACATCCTAATCATCATGTACCCAGAATGTGGCAGGTGCCTGGTACATAATACACTTTCAGTACAAACCACAAAAATGAGTTCATTCAAAACCATTTTGCTAAGGAATACAGATTCTGCCCCCAAGTGGTCTTTCTTAATTATATATATGAATAAGAGATCACACAACTCAGTAGAAATATGAGATAACAATAAACAAAAAATTTTTATTCAAAAACACTTAAGCAAATGAAAAACTACTCAAACTTATAGTAAAACATGTAAAATAATACAATGAGGTTTTTTTTAACAATCAGATTGGCAAAGATCTAGAAGTCTGATAAGACTAAGTTGGCAATTGGGGGGTGGGAGGGTAGGGATAGGGTGGATGGGTTATGGACATTGGGGAGGGTTTGTGCTATGGTGAATGCTGTGAAAGGTGTAAGCCTGATGATTCACAGACCTGTACCCCTGAGGCAAAAAAAAAAAAAAAGACGAAGTTGGCAAGGGTGTTGGGAAACAGCCTTTCTTTGGCATGTTGGTATACCTTAATATAGCCCCTTGGAAGGGAATTTGGCACTGCCTACTCAAAATCAGAACTGGGCATACTCCATGATACAATACCATGGCAAAGAATTTATCCTACACATACACTCTCACAGGTGTTCCTAGAATCATATCGGGCACACAGTAAGCTCTTGATTATTTGTTAAATGTGTTTGTACAAAGACACAAAAATCAAGATATTCTTGGAAGCACTACTACTAATAGCAAAAAGACTGTAAAAACCCTGAATGTCCTTCAGTGGGGGAACTGGTTGAAGGAACTCCAGGGCATGTATATGATGGTGTTCTAAATGTTGGTTAAATAGCATGAGGCTGGTCTATGTCAGTGGAGAGTAAAGTGGCCAATATAAAAATACTTTTTTAAAAAACAAAGTACAGGGGCCCCTGGGTGGCTCAGTTGGTTGAGGGTCCAATTCCTGATTTTGGCTCAGGTCATGATCTCAGGGTCTTGAGATCAAGCCCCTCATTGGGCTCTACACTGGGCATGGAGCATGTTTGAGATTCTCTCTCCCTCTCCTGCCTCTTCCCTTCCCAGGTGTGCTCACTCCCTCTCTAAAGAGAAAACAAACAAAAACCCAAAGTATACAGGGGCACCTGGGTGGCTCAGTCGGTTAAGTGTCTGCCTTCAGCTCAGATCATAATCTCAGGATCCTGGGATCCAGCCCCATGTTGGGCTCCCTGCTCAGAAGGGAGCCAGCTTCTCCCTCTGCTCCCTGCTCACGCTCTCTCTATCTCTGTCTCTGTCTCTGTCTCTCTCTCTCTCAAATAAATAAATAAAAATCCTTTTTAAAAAAGTATATAAACGGGCGCCTGGGTGGCTCAGTGGGTTAAGGCCGCTGCCTTCGGCTCAGGTCATGATCCCAGGGTCCTGGGATCGAGGCCCACATCGGGCTCTCTGCTCAGCAGGGAGCCTGCTTCCTCCTCTATCCTCTCTCTCTGCCTGCCTCTCTGCCTGCTTGTAATCTCTCTCTCTGTGTCAAATGAATAAATAAAATCTTTAAAAAAAAATCTTTAAAAAAGTATATAAACAGTGTAAATACCATTTGTATTTAAAAGGTACAGGCATAAAAAAGGTGTGTATAGGAACACACCAAGACTGGTCACAGAGATGGTCTCTGGGGAAAGAACTGAGAGTCGTTAGGAGTGGGAAGGAAGACACACGTTCTGTGTATACAGCTGACCACTGAGCAACATGAGTTTGAACTGTGTGGGTCCACTTACATGCAGATTTTCTTCAGTTAAGAGACTGCAAATGTATTTTCTCTCATGATTTTCTTAACATTTTCTATTCTCTAGCTTACTTTACTAGAAGAATATAGTAGATAATGCATATAGCATACAAAATCTGTGTTGATTAAGTGTTGGTAAGGCTTCCAGTTAACAGTACGCTATTAGTAAAGTTTTTGGAGAGTTTTTTACTGCACGGGGATTGGTGCCCCTAACTCCTGTGTTGTTCAAGGGTCAAATGTAGTACTCTTTTTTGTTTCATTGCTAAATTTTTATTTTTAAATAATTTTAGAGTGGCAAAGATAGTAAAGAGAGTTCCTACATACCCAGCTTCTCCTAATGCTAATAGCCAATAACCCAGGGTCCATTCCTCAAATCTAAGAAATTAACTAAACCACAGACTTTACTTGGATTCCCGTTTTTCCACTAATATCCTTTTTCTGTTCCAGGATTCCATCCAGGATCCCACATTGCATTTAGGGTACATACTTTTGAGCTGTTCAAATTTTACCATGAACATCAAGTAGTTTTTTAAAATTAAGCCTTTTTAAAAACTGAGTGTATGATCATATTACTCATTTTATGTTGATGTTTTGAAGGTATATTTTGCTTTTTAAAATTAGAAGTGCAGGGCACCTGGGTGGCTCAGTGGGTTAAAGCCTCTGCTTTCGGCTCAGGTCATGATCTCAGGGTCCTGGGATCGAGGCCCGCATCGGGCTCTCTGCTCAGCGGGGAACCTGCTTCCTCCTCTCTCTCTGCCTGCCTCTCTGCCTACTTGTGATCTCTCTCCCTCTGTGAAATAAGTAAATAAATAAATCTTAAAAAAAAAAGTTTAAAATTAGAAGTGCATATTCAAAAGGATAAAATCTCTTTTTCAGATAATCATTATGAATCACCTTTCAATAGTTTTTTTTTTTAAGAAAACTCAACCCATTTAACCACTCTTTTTTCCTGCTGTTATTCAAGGTTAATTTATTAGTCTAATCTAGCCTAAACACTACAGGTGCAAATCTCCAAACACTTTAGTGTAAACTCCCCTTTCCATCCCAAGTGTCCAGCTTAACTGTCATTTATCTATTGTACAGGTAACTTTCTCTAAGAAATTATGCTCAAATACCAATTTATCAAATTACTAGGAAAAGCAGAGCATAGATTGGCAGTGCATGAAATACCCCAATTTCAATTTTTCAGTCTTTGAAAAATATAAATCTTTTTTTTTAAAGATTTTATTTATTTGACACAGAGAGAGAGATTACAAGTAGGCAGAGAGGCAGGCAGAGAGAGAGGAGAGAGGAGGAAGCAGGCTCCCTGCTGAGCAGAGAGCCCGATGCGGGCCTTGATTCCAGGACGCTGAGATCATGACCTGAGCCGAAAGCAGAGGCTTTAACCCACTGAGCCACCCAGGCGCCCTGAAAAATATCAATCTTAAACCACCTTATATGATACTAAATTTACATGGCATTAAAGTGAAGAAAAAAATTATGCTTTCCTTCAAAACTTTAACCACCTGGGATGACCAGTTTGTAATTACAATATAAATGAAAAGCACAAAATACAAATGTTCAATGGTTAAACAGCTTTAGGCTTACCCCCAACACTTAACTCTTGTGTCCACCAGATTAAATAAGACCCAAATCATGTTTTATTTTGTTTTCTTTTGTGTTTCTATTTAAACCTAAAGACTTTGTCCAGGGACGCCTGGGTGGCTCAGTCAGTTAAACATCTGCCTTCTGCTCAGGACATGATCCCAGGGTCCTGGGATCAAGTTCCACATCAGGTTCCTTGCTCAGCGGGGAGCCTGCTTCTCCCTCTGCCTGCTGCTCTCCCTGCCTGTGCTCTCTCTCTCTCTGACAAATAAATAAAATCTTAAAAAAAAAAAAAAAGGCTTTATCCAGTCTACAGGTACGTTTCAACCGGTAAAACGGTTTTGGAATTTTAAAATTCATCTTCAACATTTTCTTTTTTTAAGATTTATTTATTTTAGAGAGAGAGAGAGAACAAGCAGGAGGGTCAGGGAGAGGGAATCTCAAGCAGACTCCATACTAAGCACAGAGCTGGAGGCGGGGCTTGATTTCACAACCTTGAGATCACAACCAGAGGCCAAACCAAGAGTCAGATGCTTAACTGACTGGGTCACCCAGGCGCCCCTTCCCAACATTTTAAAATCAGAAGATTTCACAGAAAACTCCAAGGATCAGATTTCAGATCTACAAATGTCGAGATGTTTCCTTAATACAAAAAGATTTGGGAATATCCTACCCGTATTCCTGCATGGCAAAGTTGGCTAAAGCTATATCGTGGCTTTCGATGTGCTGTGTGCTCCTAGTCCACCACGCTCCCTTGCTGGCCACCCTTACTCATGTCTTTCTTTGGCTAGCCCCTGCAGGTACTGAGTTTACAATACCTTTAAGCTCTGTGCAAAATAGATATTTAACTATTGTTCATTATGTCGAATGAAACTTGTGATCTTAAAAGTCCTATTTTCCTCCACAGCTCTCAACACTACCAAAAGGACACTTACATTAACATAAATTGGAAGCTGTACAAAGGTATCTCTTTAATTATCTTCAGACCTAAGATCTATAGCACTCTTGGCACTCAACCGTGAAACTGATGGCGCGCATGTGTGTGTTCCTAAAAAGCTATACATTTGATGGAGAGATGGCTTGACTATGGTGGCAGCCAGGGAGATGGTGAGGAGTGAACAGATTTGAACTGTATTTGATAGAAGAAATTGTTTAGATGGCCAGTTCTTCAAAAACTGCAGGGGAAGCTAGGAAAGCATATTTCCAGCCCTGCCAGTGAGGAGGAACGTAGGAGTGGGGAGGCTGTTGGGTAGACAAGCCAAGTTTACCCCCAAGGGATGATTAAGTCAGGATTGTAAAATACTACCTCCCTTTGTTCTTACATAAAGCAAACCTTGCTTGGGAGTTTTACTGTACTTAAGAGTCCCCTGTTTCGCCTGGGTGGCTTAAAGTGGGTTAAAGCCTCTGCCTTCAGCTCGGGTCATGGTCTCGGGGTCCTGGGATCGAGCCCCACATCTGGCTCCTTGCTCAGTGGGGAGCCTGCTTCCTCCTCTCTCTCTGCCTGCCTCTCTGCCTACTTGTGATCTCTCTCTCTCTGTCAAATAAATAAAATCTTAAAAAAAAAAAAAGAGTCCCCTGTTTCAACTCATCTGAACTTTGGGCTGCTAAATTCTATTTCGTTTCTGGTCTCCCTCATCTGGAAGCATTGGGGAAAGAAAATACTCTTCCTTTAAAAATATGCCCCAAACCTTTTCAATGTCACCCTACTCTGGCACCTTGGTTAAAAAGGGAAATTTTAAGAAGGGAAATTTTAAGTCATAAAACTTTTCTCTTTCCTTACCTTTAGCACCCTGTCCAACAAATGACATTAAGAATAAGGACTGAGTATTGCATGGAGTACTGGGTGTGGTGCATAAACAATGAATCTTGGTTCACTGAAAAAAATAAAATAAAATAAAAGAATAAGGAATGAAACACCTAAACAATTCACGATTCATTGTTGTAGCTTTTTAAAGATTTTATTTATTTATTTGACAGAGAGAGAGAGATCACAAGTAGGCAGAGAGGCAGGCAGAGAGAGGAGGGTCCTCTCAGCAGGGAGCCCAATTCGGGGCTCGATCTCAGGACCCTGAGATCATGACCTGAGCCGAAAGCAGAGGCTTAACCCACTGAGCCACCTAGGTGCCCCAATTGTTGTAGTTTTTTTTACATTCTGAGTAATCGGGCTCAAGATTAAAAGCCAGAATCAGTATCACTACATAGAACTTCATAGTAAATGATATCCTATTTATCACCCCCAATTCTGGGCTGGTTTAATTAGCTTTTCTCTCACATCCTGAGTGCTTCAGAAATTATAGTTCATCGAAGGCATGAATTAACCCTTTTTACCATCTTGTTTGCAAAACATTTCACTACCCCTGCAACATTGTTTTCCTAATATTCCAAACTGACTCCAGAATGATCCTGAATCTGAAGGCAGGTGTATGATTTCAAATGATGAGATTTTATTCTCAACCTGGACAGGGCTACCTCATGTTACATATGGAATCCTAAGATACAACCTATAAAAGTGAAGAAATTTTCTCCTGGGTAGAGCAAACTGGGCTGCGTACCTGACCTCGGGCTCTGAGGGGCCCCTCTGCTGCCGTGAGAGGGAGAAGCTAATTAAAAATAAACACCCTTGGAAAAAAAAAATAATTGCTCCTCTCCCATGGGAACAGTCTCGGGGGACTTCCTGACCTTTTTTGACCCCCCCCTTCCTTGGTAACCCTTCTATTTACCAGCTGTGGCTCACGTTGAGACCTTATTTCTCAATTTCCTTGACCAAAGTGGCTCATTATTAACTGGACATTACCTAGGTAACACATTGGTGTCAGAGGCCTCCCAGGGATTTCACTCTGGGTTTCCTTCCCTAGAGAGAAGTCTGCAAGCCAAGTGAGTCGGAGTACATTTCTTCTGCATCTGAAATCCAAGCTCTTTCCATCCTGACACTCAGGGCATAGATTGTTTTTCAAAAGTGAAAACATATAAAACAAGTATAAAGTTCACACTGAGAGTCAGTATAGCATACTGCTTAGAACACGGGCTGTCTAGCCAGACCATCTGGGTTCAAGTTCCTAATCACATAGTAAGTACCCAGTAAATGTTAGCTGTTGTTTTACTTGGAATAAAAACCAAACTTCTGGTCTACAGCCTACTTGATGTGTTTCCAATCTCCATAAACGTCACCTTGCTCTATTTCCTCAACTGTTCACAACCCACTTGCCTCTTCAGCTTCTCGAACATTATAGTTTATTTGCCTCAAGGTCTTTCTACTTGTTTTTCTCCCAGTCAGGAGGTTCTCCCAAATCTAGCTGGCTCCTTATCACCAATTAGGTTCTGGGTTTCATGTCAACCCTTCCACAAAGAGGTTTCCTCTAATTAATCTACCCAAAATATATCCCCACCCCAATACATCAGTTTCATTTCTTTTATGATACTTAACACTGACTTGTTGATTTGTCTCCCTCCATTTACATGTAAACTCTGAAATAGGAAATCTCTTCTTCATCTTTATCCCAGACTTTAGAATAGTAACTGGTACACTTGATTTTGTTAAATGAAAAGGAAAAAAATATATATCCAGTTAAAAATCCCATCTGAATGTAAAAAAAACTGGTCACAATCCCCAGAGAAAACAAAACTTAAAAGAATAAAAAAAAATCTGGATCCTGTAACAGATACCGGTCATATTAACAGCCCAACTTTTAAAAAAAAATTTCATTAGTTTGAGAAAAAGCCAGATTGGATTCTGTCTCCTGATTGTAGATGTCGAGACTCAAATTCCTAGTCGCTCTTGCAGCTAGGATGGAGGCATGAGACTAGGTTCTCCCTACAAGACACACCTCAGAAGACTGATTCAGAAGAGCAATCGATGTAAAGCGATTCAGCTTCCTGTCCCCTGAGCCGTGACTGAAGTGCTGGGCTCTCTGGGAGAGCAGCGAGGCTGTGCTAGCAGTTTCTTCTAGGGCTAGATGCGGCAGCATAGCGTACAAAGTATTCTGAGGTCAGTTCTGTGCATGGTTTGGAGCATCACTCCTGGAATTACAGCTTTAAGGCTGTCCCCAAAATTCTCAGAAGCACCTCATCTCACTTTAATAAGCTCCTCTCCCACTTAAACAGCCAGAATCATCTGTTGCCTGTCCTATCGAGAACCAAGTTCGCAGGAACTACCCAAACTGTCTAACTTTAGGCTATGAGTCCTTGGAATAGGGAATAGTTCCCACATCTGTCCACTTTGTTGTTTCTTGGTATGTATCAGGAGCAGCTTTTGTCCTGGAAGTAAGAAGCTAAGACACAGGCCAGCCATCTTTACTCTCCTCTCCTGGTCTCTGTCAGTTATTTCTACAACTCCTTGGGATAAATAGTCACAAGAAACCTGCTTGGTTTCTCAACAAAGGTTGAGGCATACCCATTCAAAACATGGGTTACAATGTTTCACAGTTAAAAGGTAAGGACTCTCCTAATTTTGAACTTGAGTGTTAAATAATACCATCTTTTTATGATAAAAATGAGTCTGTATCAGAGGTTACAAACAGTAAATCTGATCTGCGAGGGTTTGGGCTAGTCCATAAGCCGTTAAACTTAAAAAAATTATAGCCAGAGATACAAAGATTTCACATTTACATCTTGGATTTCTGAGGATTATAGACCCGGACACAACAATTAGCTGGAGAGAGGAGGCCCTTTTGTCATGGCAGATACTCTTCAATTTGCCATGGATATCGACCAAATCTTGGCTTTTAATTTTGCATACAAGTTATGCAGATCTGCCATTTCATGAAAATGTTGTTTAATTAGTAAACATAAAAACACCTACATTTTGTTCTACTATAAAATATGGGAATAAAATAGATTAAATCAAAATAGAAAAGGCAATTGAAGGAGAGAAGTGGGGAGTGGCTTGGTGGTTATCAAGGTTCAGCCATGCAGGACGGGGGGGTCTGAGATCTGTTGTACACCAGGCACATGTGGTTGACAATACCGTATTGTACACTTGGCATTACTGAGGGGGGAAACTGTGTGGGTTGTACGTGCATGTGTTTCATCACCAAAGAGAATCAATGTAATCCACCGCATTAACCAAAAAGAAAAAAGCAGCACATGAGGCAGAAAAAGCATTTGATGAAGTCAACGAAAGCTTAGCAAACTATAAAAGGAAGGAAATTTCTTTAATCTGATAAAAGGCAATAGCTACAGTAAAGCGTAAACAAGTATTATTGGTTAAATAGTCAGTTTTTCACCTGAGATCGTGAAGGAAATAACAATGCTCACTATTCCACTTTAATTCAATATTGTATTTGGTGTACTTGGCCAGTAAAGCAAGAAAAAAAAAAAAGCAGATTGGGTAAGGAGTAAAGGGCAGCAGAGGGCAGAAGGTTGGGACTTAGGCTTGAAGATTCCAAAGCAAGCCAAACCACAGTATACAGTGTATACGATACTGTAAGGAATTTTTTTAAATCAGCAATTTATAAGAGAAACTGACAGACTACAAAGGTGGTTTCCTTGATCTCACTAAGAATCTCACTTTGATATTAATTCAAATATTTAATAGAATGACCCCTTCCCAGATAAATTCAAATAATTTACATTTTAAACATTTCTGTAGAATATATTCTATCATTGGAAATAGAAGACCCAAACAATGTCTTAGCAAACAATAAACTGACCTCAAGTATATCATCTGTGATCAATTCAGGGAGACTAAGTTTACTACACCTTTCCAAGCATTAAAATGGACAATTTAAAGTACTTTTTGATTAGGGGAGGTGGGCAAAAAGCAGAACAGAGAAATGATCTGTCAAAACACAAAATCCTGTCATTTAACATTATAACTCACACGTTCAAGACATCTTCCAAGGGCTAAAAACACACAACAGTTCTCAGAAACAGTATTATAACCCATTAATAAGAACAGCATCCAATACATTACAACAAAAAAAGCCGCTTATAAAAAGGGGTCCATGTATTCAGTTATTGGACAATCCCAGTCTCTCCCACGCATTCCTGGGAAAAAAATGCAAATAAATGTGGGTAACATGGCAAGCACATCTGCCTCAGGTCAGACTCTCCATCCGCCTCAGTACTGCGGAAAGCTTCCATCGATTTTGGCAGCCCAGGCCATGAGGCCCCCCACAACATCCTGAACCCTTAAAGATTCTAACTCCCGGACTGCTGTCAAGGACTGCAGGATCTTCACGGCTTTCTGGGAGTCATTGCCCAGTTTGCAAATCACATAAACTGGGAAAGCTGCCCCTTCCTGTGTGTCCTGCTTCCCTTCCCGGATTGCTTCTCCTAGGAGTTCCAAGCTCTCGGCATCCCTCCGTTCCAAACGTTTCAAAGGGATGTGCAGGGCATGAGGCAAACGACAGATGTCCACCTCCACTTGAGGCCTGACGTCCAGCAACAGGTGGGGTGAGCCTGAATCCAGAAGTCGCTTATAGTCGGTGACCGAAACCCGCTCCTCTGGGCTCAGCAACTGCAGAGAGCGGCACTTCTCAGTGGCTGAGGAGCCACAGAAGGCTTCGTAGTCCTGCAGGTCAGTCACAGTGGGCCGCTCGCCGCAAGCTGCACAATCAGGCCTGCGGCTCCGAAGCTGAATACAACGAAACTGTCCTCTGAGGGCATCAAAGATTAACAGGCTGCGACAGTAAGACGGACCCAGCCCTGCTACGATCTTCAGCACTTCCAGCGCCTGCAGACAGCCCAGCACCCCAGTTACGACACCGAGCACCCCGCCATCCGCGCAGTTGGTCACTGTCTCCGCTGGCGGCGGCTGGGGGAATATGCAGCGATAGCAAGGCCCGCCGTCATAGTGGTACACTGTGATCTGGCCCTCAAAGCGCAGGGCGCTGGCCGACACAAGAGGCCGGCCAGCGAGCACACAAGCGTCATTCACCAGGTAGCGCGTGGGCACGTTGTCCGAGCAGTCGGCCACCACGTCATAGAGGCGGATTAAGTCTAGCGCCGTGGCTGGCGTAAGCGCCTGGGCATAGGGCACGCACTCCACCGCAGAATTGAGGCGGCGCAGCGAGGCGGCGGCCGAAAAGACCTTGGCTTGGCCGGCCAGCGCCTCGCCATGCAGCACCTGGCGGGCCAAATTGCTCACTTCGACGACGTCGTAGTCCACAAGGCCAAGGCGGCCCACGCCGGCCGCCGCCAGGTACTGCGCCAGCGGGCAGCCGAGCCCACCGCAGCCCACGACCAGCACGGACGCGGTGGCCAGGCGCAGCTGTCCGTGCACGCCCAGCTCAGGCAGCAGGAGCTGCCGGCTGTAACGCAAAATCTCATCTCGAGACAGGGCGGCCTTCGGCGGCAGGGGCGACACCGGAACCAACCGCTCTGGCTCCTGCTCCGCCAAAAGAGCCGCCGCCAGCCGCTGCTTCAGGGAACTCAGCTCTTCCTCCCGCCGGGCCACCTCAGCCTGCAAGGCGAGCACCTGCTCCCTGGAACCCATGGCGCCACTCTCGGAAGTTGTCTTGAAAGGCATTTCCTTTTCCGGCTTCGCGTCTCCTAGCGACTGGAATAAACTAAAACATTTTGACGGAGCATGGGAAAAAGTGATAAGTCGACATGTACTTCCTGGAGAAACCCTCATATTCAACTTTAAAGAGTCATAGTTCCTGGGTATTTCCAGGGACCACGGAGAGAGCCTTAGGAGGACGAGAACCCGATCACATAGCCTGTTTCCCCCCCTTCCCGAATTGGTACGGTCCGACCCGTCCCCTTCCCGCGCCGCGTGACGTCATTCCGCTTCCGGCGTCCCGCGCAGTTCCGCCATGGCCTCCGAGGAAGCGAGCGGTAGTCCTCGTAGGTCTCGGCGGGAGCCGGAGGGGCGCGCCCTGGGACAGGACAAGTACTCAGTGCTTTTGCCCACCTACAACGAGCGCGAGAACCTACCGCTTATCGTGTGGCTGCTGGTGAAAAGCTTCTCCGAGAGGTAGCGTGCCCGGCCGCCCTCCCTGAGGAATGAGATGAGCTAGCTTCGCCGGCCTGGGTGTCGGCAGTTGGCTGCGCGAGGCGGCCGTGCGCGGCCGTCCTTCGGCGCTCGAGGGAAGCCTTGGGGAGAGGGCCACCCCTGGAGAAAGCAGAGGCGGATACTTCTGGGGTTCTCTCCGTGTCTTGGGTTCTCATTCCTGCCCTTGGGGTTTGTGAGACATTTGCTTATTGTACACTCCCATCACCTCTTTCTCCCCTACCCGCCGCCCCCGGATCTTGTTTTTTTTGGGGGGGGGTTGGGGGGTTTTTTTTTGTTTTTCTTAAGTAGGGTTGGGCACCCTTTCACTTGGAGCGAGGTTGAAAGCTTGACCTCACTGCTACTTCTAGATGGCCGGGATGCGGCAGGAGCCGGGAGTCTAAATGAGCACGCTCACTCCCGCCCCCGTGCTGAGTGCTTATGTAAGCATGAGGTTTGATCTCTGTGGGTTAGGGAGCTGCTGCTGGGCCGGGCAACTTCGTTGGTCACTAGTGGGTGTTCGATGTGGTCGTTAGACCCTAGGGCTGTTCGAGTCTGAATTTGGAAGTGTTATGCAATATTTTTAAAATTTCGGAATATCCTGGTATCGGTACGAAGTCCGAAGTTACTTATTTCAGGGTTATACCAATGGGATCATGTATAGATCTCTGAAGATCTTTCCAGATCAACATATGCCAACTTAGCAAATTATTTTTTTTAATTCGATAATATTCCATATGACTGTTACAATTTAACTAACCGGGTCATCCCAGTGAACACAGGTTATTTCTAGAGCTTTTTTTGTTTTTCTCTTTTGACTTTTGCGTTACACATGAAAACAAAGACTTGGTTCACCCCATATTTTCTACCATTTAGGAAAGTGCTGGACACATAGTGAATGCTCCTTTGGAAGAATGTTGGAACACACACGCTCATACTTTTATTAGTGTACTGGGGATAAAGTCTTCAGGATGGAATTCCTGGGTCAACAGATGTGCTTAAAATTGACAGTTATTACCAAATGCTTGCAAAAAATTTTTTATATATACTTATATGTCTATACACACACACACACACGTACATACATATATGTATATGTACTGCCTTAGGACTGGCATTATTCCAAGAGTGCTTGTTTCCCCACCAATGAGCCAACCCGGGCTTCAGTAAACTTACATTTTTGGAAATGCTAATTGGTGAAAAACATTGCTGTTTGACTAATTCTTTGAATGACAAAACTATCATAACGTGCATGGCTCTTTTTTTTTTTGATTCATATCTTTTTCCTCTTATTAAGTTACCTTATTTTGGTTTCTTCTTTTTGACTAATTCTTTGAATGACAAAACTATCATAACGTGCATGGCTCTTTTTTTTTTTTGATTCATATCTTTTTCCTCTTATTAAGTTACCTTATTTTGGTTTCTTTTTTTTTTTTAAGATTTTATTTATTTATTTTGACAGAGAGAGATTACAAGTAGGCAGACAGGCAGGCAGAGAGAGAGGAGGAAGCAGGCTCCCCGCTGAGCAGGGAGCCCGATGCGGGGGCCTCAATCCCAGGACCCTGAGATCATGACCTGAGCTGAAGGCAGAGGCTTTAACCCACTGAGCCACCCAGGCGCCCCTTATTTTGGTTTCAGTAAGCACTTTCCAAGTGAGAGAAATTGTCATATGGTTGATCATGTTTAGTTTGTCTTCTGAGTCTCAAGTATTTTTTGCTTTAATCAGAGTGAAGTTTCAACAAGGAAACAACAATTTTCTTTTCAGATGTGGTCAGATTAAAGACAGCTTAGCTGGATTCCTTTAAACTACCTTTCCCTCAGGTGTTCTGGGCACGTCAAAGTGAGAGAAAGTATAATTTGCTAATGAATGACTTCGTTTGTTTATGAACTGTATGTCTTTCAGCATATCAACTAGAATCAACACCTTACATATTTTGGGTTGTAAAGCAGTTGCCCAAATTAAAGCACTGCGGGGAGCTGAAGTCTAATATTTTCTTTTAGCATATAGGCTGAGTTTAGCTTCTAGTTTGCTGGGGCTGACTTTTTTAAGCCTTTGGCAGTGGAATGTGTTTTCTGGTTGATTTCCTTATATTCATTTTTAGTATGGACAAAGAGGAAACAGTGGTTTCTTGTTTTGTTTTTGTGTTTTAAGATTTTATTTATTTATTTGAGAGAGAGACACACACAGAAAGAGAGGGAACACAAGCAGGGGGAGTGGGAGAGGGAGAAGCAGAAGCAAGTGCAGGCTTCCTGCCGAGCAGGGAGCTGGATTTGGGGCTCGATCCCAGGACCCTGGGGTCATGACCTGAGCCGAAGGCAGATGCTTAATGACTGAGCCACCCAGGCGCCCCAAGAGGAAACAGTGTTGTAGGGGAGTTTTGCTGTGCTTTACGTTCCACTTAAGTTTCCTAATAAAATTATTTAAAAAAAACAAAAAAACATCTAGAACGAGGTGGGGGAAAACATAGTGATAACATGTACAACCAACTATTGTGTTGGCCTGTTTTTAGAATAGAACAGTAACATAAAATTAATGGAGAGCCAGTAGAGAGATGTTCACTTTGAAGCACATTGAAATCTTACATAATTCTCTGTGCTTTTTGTATTTAATAGTGTAAGGTAATGGGTACAACTGTTTGAAATAATGGTTTAAGAGATTATGTTGCCATTCTAAAGAGGGATTTTTAAAGGATGAAATGAAATCATATTTGTTCTTATGTTATTTAAATCTATTTGGAATTAAACTTAAAAGAATATTCACTCAGCAATTCAGTCAACCCAAGATATCTTTTAAACATACTTTTGAAATATTTTTTGTAACCAAGATTTGATATTAACATCTTACAATTCCATTTCCAAAGTAGGTAAGTAAAATTTTATGATATCCTATCATATAGAATATATAATTGCTATGATTTTTTTTAAATAGTGTGTTTTCCATGTGAGAATTTTTTTTTTTTAACATCTCAACTTTATTGCAGCATTTTTCAGCAACATGCTGAGTTTGGAGGTGAAGTACTAAATAACATTTATTTCATTTGGTAATTGGAGTTTCCGTTGGTGATTAATATGACAATAAATTCCCACTTACACTGGTGAGGAATTAGTAATTTTAAAATTATTTTTTTGGGCGGCTGGGTGGCTCAGTGGGTTAAAGCCTCTGCCTTCGGCTCAGGTCATGATCTCAGGGTCCTGGGATCGAGGCCCGCATCGGGCTCTCTGCTCAGCAGGGAGCCTGCTTCCTCCTCTCTCTCTGCCTACTTGTAATCTCTCTCTGTCATATAAATAAATAAAATCTTAAAAAAAATTATTTTTTTATTTTTAGAATACGTCTCCAAACAATACAAACTTTCATTTTGGTTTTTTTTTTTTAGTGGAATCAATTACGAAATTATAGTCATAGATGATGGAAGCCCAGATGGAACAAGGGATGTTGCTGAACAGTTGGAGAAGATCTATGGGTCAGACAAAATTGTAAGTCACGTGAACATTTTTTGGTCATATCACTTTGTTTAGGGAAAAGATGAGAGATGACAATGCTTAAATTCAGTCTATTTTTCTAGAAACTGAAATGATAAAATGCATCTTACACACTTGGGATTCAGATGCATTTTCATTGTGCTTGAGGTTATATATGCCTTTGATATGTTGGATCAGTAGTAATTATACAGCAAGGGGTACCTGGGTGACTCAGTTGGTTAAGTGTCTGCTTTCAGCTCAGGTCATGATCTCAGGGTCCTGGGATCTAGCCCTGTGTCAGCCTCCTTGCTCATCGGGAAGCCTGCTTCTCCCTCTCCCTCAGCCTGCTGCTCCCACTGCTTGTGCACTCGCTTTCTCTCAAATAAATAAATAAAATCTTTAAAAAAAAAAAGTAATTGTTAAAAAGTTAATAGCTACCCTTTGGATAAACTCTTTTTACAACTTACTCTGCAGGTAAGTTTTCTTGAAGAGCAGAATTAAAGCGTGATACTGAATTGACAAGGAATGTTATGGAACTAGATTGCAATTAGTAACGTATGTCTTGATCTTTCTGACTTCCTTTTTTGCAACTATAGAAGCTTGTAGCTAGGTGGGTGATTGTTTTCATGGAAATTTGGCATCTTTTTATTTTTCAGAGCACTTAGCATCTTTCTTTTTATCTGCAGTCATGGTAGTAGATTGACTTTCCAAGTCTTAAATTTTAGATTTTCCCACTGTACTTTAAAGGGTGTTGTTTTTCTAATTTTCCCACTGTACTTTAAAGGGTGTTGTTTTTCTACTGGAGTAATTTAGACAAATGTAGAATTCATTTTATAATGGCTTTATAATTTTTATTTTTGACCACTGGTTTAATTTTATAATAGTTTGTATTTATAAATGTTTGAATATACTTGTAAGCTCTACTTTAGATAATTCTTGAGCCAAAAGCATGCAGTTAAGTCCAGATTTAATTA
This sequence comes from Ailurus styani, assembly GCA_002007465.1. Lineage (NCBI taxonomy): Eukaryota > Metazoa > Chordata > Mammalia > Carnivora > Ailuridae > Ailurus > Ailurus styani. The sequence continues at coordinate 181,408 of LNAC01000171.1, read as the reverse complement.
GGAAACACCTTCTAGGCGTTGGGTATTTTATAATATGTATAGACTAGAGTTTCTCAATCTTGGCATTGTTGACATTTGCGACCTAATAATTTTTTGCGGGGGAGGAGGGTAGTTGTTGCAGGGGCGGTGGGAGTCTCCTATATGTTAGAGGACATCTGGAATAATCCCTGGACTTTTACCCACTAGATGCTATTTGCAGTCCCTCTCCCCAAGGTGGCAACCAAAAATGTCTCTGGGTATCATCAAATGACCCCTTGTGGGCAAAATTGTCCCTTCCTCCCAAAAGAGAACCATTGGTATAGACATAAAAATCTCTTAGAGAACCTTTATTGATATTTGCATTTTAAGAAAAGGTAATTAAGCATTATAAAAAAAAGACCTTCACTGGGTACACATATTCTTGATTAATCCTGATAATGAAATAATTTCTATTCAGCTGGAGGAGTTGGTGGGTGATAGGAAGAGTTTAAGGGAAATGTGTTACTCTTATACACATGGTAAATCTTTTCTATGCTAGTTATTCTTTCCACATCACACATGGACAACTGAAATACCTATCACACTTCCAGTCTTCTGAATATCTCCTGATATATAGGAGGAGATTAAAAATTAACAGATTTTCAACCTTCTAGCAGTGACTTCTGATGATGTCAGGTTCTTTTTTTTGGCCAGCAGTTCCCCAGTTTTTCTTTTAGAAGTGAGCCAAGGCACTGAATCACATTTGTTATTATATAAAATACTCTGAGTTAGGTGTTGTTATTTAATCAGGGAACATCAACCTGACAATATTTTAAACACCTTTGTCATAGAACTTCATTCAGCCTTGAGGTGTAATTGATTGATATTAGGATAGAATATGTGTACTAAATTAACATTTTCAAATTCTAAAACAACGTGGCCCTCAAAAAAGTTCCATTTTTCCCATCAACCGAATAAAATTCAGAATAATGAGAAAAAAATTACATTCACCATCATGATTTTCCTGTATTACCTGGGAAGTCCCCTGTTCCTTCATTAGTTTTTGACCTTTAAATCATTTAAAGTAGAAAATTGCCCTTCTCCCCCACCCTGGACAGTATCAGGCCATGCTGTGGATGGCACTTACTTGCTTTTAAGTGATGCGTGTGGTTTGTTGGGATAGAAGATGGAAACAAATTATTACTGAAGCTATTTTACAATATCTCAAAATATTCAGCACAGATGCTTTATTCACTAGTCTTTCAAAGTGGCTGAAATGAATGTTTCAGAAAACGAAGGAAGTTTTTTTCTTTAAACTCTGTGAGGAAACAAGAGTTTAAGGCACTTTCCAAGGTCACACGCTAACAAACAGCGGAGGTGGGACCGTAGAAAAATTGGAGGCACATGTCCTGTGCTGTTAACCATGCTTATAGGGCAGAGGGATTGGAGATTGGGCTTCAGCCTTTCCATGTTGGGTGGTTCTGTTGCATTTGGTGTATGTCATCTGTTTCAACCTCCAACTAGAGATTAGTTTAAGTCACCTATGTTATTTCATAGGTTAGTATTTTTACAAATTGTTCTTTTAATAAAACGTAATGCATGTTCATTACTTTAAAAACATCTAATACAATTGTAGGATTGAAAGATTTAACTACTTTAAGAATATTGTTTATCCGTAAGTACCAAAATATTATCTCTAACAAAAAGATCAGTACCCTGGGGCTTCTGGGTGGCTCAGTTGGTTAAAGTGTCTGCCTTTAGCTCAGGTCATGATCCCGGGGATCTGGGAGCCCTGCCTCCCACTCCCTGCTCAGTAGGGAGCCTGCTTTTCCCTCTCCCTCTGTTGCTCCCCCTGCTTGTGCACTCTCTTTCTTTTTCTTTCTCTCATAAAGAAATAAAATCTTAAAAAAAAAAAAGATCAGTACCCTAATCAAATGTATGAAAATGTAATTCTCGGGGCTCCTGGGTGGCTCAGTTAGTTAAACATCTGCCTCCAGCTCAGTTCATAGTCTTAGGGTCCTGGGATGGATCCTCACATTGGGCTCCCCACTCAGAGGGGAATCTGCTTCTCCTTCTCACTCCCCCTCCACTGTGTATTTTCTTGCTCTTGCTCAAATAAATAAATAAAATCTTTAAAAAAAACATAACTCATAACTGTAAATGGCCAAAAATGAAAAAAAAATAAATGAGAAAATGTGAGTCTCACATTTCAGTGAAAAAGTTGCTGCTAAAACTGATGTTGCCTTTGATGAGCATTTTGTGGTCCACCGCCTAGTCCCTTCTCCAGCCAGCAGCTTGGTGTGGGTTGCCTCAGACCTTTGTGCATGTATGTGTATGTGTATTTATGTAGAACTAGGCAGTGTGGTGTTTTTTTTGTTTTTAAACATAAATGCAATCTGCCTGTATCATTCTGTTGATTTTCAACTGTAGCAGAGAGATCTTTTATCACTAAATTATCTCATTCTTTTAACTCTTCCATAGTACTTTATCATGCAGTGTGGTTTATATTTTATAAAAGCTTGAGAAAAAAAGATTTTTCCAACTGAAACATTGGATTATAGAAAATCTAAGGTGAACTTTGAAAGATTTGTTTTTTCAGGACAAATATTAGGTCAGTATTTTGTCAGTAATCATCAATCACAAAAATAAAACCTGATATATCTTGTTTCATTTTGTTTGGTGAATTGTAATTACTATACATGATTGGTTGAACTATACATAGTTCTCTTCTATATTAGAGCTCATTGAGCAGGAATGTATTTTATCTTTGTTCCTTCCTAAGACCTACAGCAGTTCACATGAAGTTTAAAAAAAAAAGTAGTCTGTCCTGGTTGAATTAAATTGAAAATACTTTGTCTAGAGATTTGCAGTCTGAGGTAGCCTGCTTATACACTGGCAAATGTAGAAGGGGACTAGATAGGCTCTACAGTGGTCTATGTGAGCGCTGTATCTCAGAAACTTAGAATCAAAATCTTGGCATTCTACTTTTTCAAAAATTTCCAGACAAAAGAAAAAAAGCTAAACACAAAGTCAAGGTTATATATGAAGCAAAAATAAAAAAAAAATTTAAAAAAAGGAAGAAGTATAAAGACTGATTGACAAAAAGTAAGGAAAGAAAAAAAAATTAATTTTCTTGTTAGGCATATAACTCTAAAGTCATGTCATTGGGCCAGTAGAGAATGTAATGAGGTCTTCCAAGCATAAAGTCAGGGTAAGTTGATGGAGTGATAGTAGCATTTAAAATCATACAAGGAATCCAGAGAATGAAACGTGCATACCTTTTCAGCCAGTGTGATTCCACTTTTGAGATGGATGCTAATTACAGAAATGACAGGACCCCTACAAAAGGATATACGTACAAGTATCTTTATTGTAGCAATATTTGTAATGGCAAATACCTGAAGCCAACCTGAATGCCTTACCTAATGTATGACTGTATATTGTCTGACTTGCAACCCTAGGCCTGTAATATTTTTGTAACTGAAAAAAATAAAAGGGAGGGGCGCCTGGGTGGCTCAGTCGTTGGGAACCTGCCTTCAGCTCAGGTCATGATCCTGGGGTCCTGGGATCGAGCCCCGCATCAGGTTCCCTGCTCATTGGGGAGCCTGTTTCTTCCTCTCCCACTCCTCCTGTGTTCCCTCTCTTCGCTGTCTCTCTCTCTCAAATAAATAAAGAAAAATCTTTAAAAAAAATAAAGAGGAAAAAAATCAACGTAAATAAATAATAAAGTCACAAGAGGGATTGAGGAAACAGATGCGGCTATCAAATACTCAAAGAAGGTATAGAATAAGTGACTTAAATCCTCGGTTTTCTTAGGAGAAGGAATCAACAGATATTGTTCAAAATGATAAAGTAATAGACATAACATTGTTTACATACTGTTTTCTATTGAATAGCACCAGAGAAAAAATGTTTAAAATTTGACCTGCAGGGTTGGGGTAAAAGAATGTTGTTTTTCCAAGCTGTTAAACTATTTGATTTGTTACTAAACACTTTCTTACTTTGGCAAAAAAATGTTAAACATACTCTGCTTTAAGGTTTAATAAATGCAGCTATGTATCTGTTAAAAGGAATAGACACCTATAAACAAATTTTTTTATTAGATCATTTTTAGGGCGCCTGGGTGGCTCAGTGGGTTAAAGCCTCTGCTTTCGGCTCAGGTCATGATCTCAACGTCCTGGGATCGAGGCCCTCATCGGGCTCTCTGCTCAGCAGGGAGCCTGCTTCCTCCTTTCTCTCTGCCTACTTGTAATCTCTCTCTCTGTGTCAAATAAATAAATAAATCTTTAGATCATTTTTAGTATTAGTGTTAAACTACTGTTTCTTATTCTTGCAGCTTCTAAGACCACGGGAGAAAAAGTTAGGCCTGGGTAAGTAGAACCTCTCACCCCTCGTACCTGCTTTTTGCCTTGGTAAGATTATCCAGTGTGTGTTTTCCAAATTTGGAACAAGGCCAAAATACAGTGACCTCTGATGGTTTTTAATGATCTTAATGGCGTGTATATGGTTTAGCTTGAGTTGCCTGTATTAGTCAGGGTCCACTTGGGAAAAGAGGAACCACTGTCAGCCTTTCAACATAGGGAATTTAATACAAAGAATCTGGTTACACAGGTGAAGGAATGCTGAGAGGCCAAATGGAATGGAACAGTGAAGCTGCTCAAACTAGTAATAGCTGGAGGTTGCTACCACCCCTAGAATGGAGCAGCAATAGGGGGAGATGGTGTTTTTGGAGCCCAGGAACCCAGGCTATTTAGAAGGGGCTGGAGTAATGAAGTTTGGGATACCCAGTCAGTGCTGGGAGGCAGAATAAGAGGGGGGACACACTTGTACTTTTCCTTTTCTCTCTCCTGGAAACGATCCTTCCTGCCTCCCAAAGCTGTCTGACACCCAGTTGAGGAGAGCACCTGGGAACTGTAGTTTCATGCAGTGTAGAACAGAGTAGGGCAGGGCGAGAGAAGGGATCTGAGGGCAGATGTTTTGGAACAGCTATAAATCTTTGAACATTTCTTTATATGTAGTAAAAAGTTATTCTTTATTTTTTAAAAAGAAAGCTTTTCTAGCCTTTAAACATAGGGGGTTGTAGAAAATCTCAGATGAACTTAGTCATTCTGAGTTGAGTATCTCAGTACCTTTATTTCTACTGCTGGTTACAGTTGCTTATGTTAAGTGATGTAATTTTACTGAAAAATTGGGGGAGCATGAAGGAAGCACAGTTCTTAAAAATTGAGTATTTGCTGACTTGAAGACCATCAGTTCTCTGGCATCATCAGGTGTTCTGAATTTCTGAACCAAGAGGTTCTTTGGGCTTCAAATAATGGAAACTGCCATGAAAGCAACGAGGAATTCCTGACTAGTCAGTGGAAATCCAAAAAGCTGTGATCCTCACTTTTTAGCAAAAGACGTTAGAAGAGCTCAGCCTTGCTAATAAGATACTATGGTGGTTTGGAACTAGGGAATGTGGGAATTCCCAAATCCCCACTTACCCTTACCTGCCAGGTCCCTGGTGAATTTTTCGGCATGAAGGGGGCTAAGTAATTGCTGGCTGTTTCTTTGACCCCAAATACCAGACCCCTCTAGTGTACTAGGCTTACAGTGGAGACTGCACTCAGGGCATAGCTTTTGTGGAAATGGGCCAGGAGTGATGGGAAGAACAGAAGCAGAGAAACACTTTACAGTAGAGGGCTGAGCATCAGAAGGTGGTGCCTGGGACTAACGTGAAGTTGCAGAGGAAAGAATGGAATGGAGAGGTGTTTTTGATTGAGAGTAAATAGGATTTAATTATAGTTTAATATCACCTTTAAGGGACTGGTGTATGCTTTTCAGGTGCTTAATTTCTTCCCTGTTCGAGTGTATATTTAAGCATTTCTGATGGCTTTGTTTAGTTGACATTTTATCTGTTTTTAGGAACCGCATATATTCATGGAATGAAACATGCCACAGGAAACTACATAATTATTATGGATGCTGATCTCTCACACCATGTAAGTGGTATCTTTCTTTATTAGCTATTCATGATAGTCTAAGCCTGTTTTACTGACTTAATGTTTATTTTTTCTAAATTTCAGCCAAAATTTATTCCTGAATTCATTAGGTAGGTATCTTTAATATTTGAAAGAATCATGATTCAAATCATTTGTCTTAGGTTAATATTGGACTTATTTTCATTTTTTACTAATTAAAAATGCACATGCTATTTTAAGTTTGCTGTCAGAAATGAAACCAACATATAGATCTGAAGCGCGTGACTACAGATATGTGGCTAGATGATATATTTTAGGGCTTCTAAATTCTCCCAGACCACAGGAAAAGATGGAAGGTGACTTCCCTGTTAAATTAAGCCCTACATCATAAGGGTAAAACACCACAAACAAATAGGGTTTATTCCAAGAATGCTAGAATGGTTTATCATCAGGAATTCATCCACATAGTTTATCACATTAGCAAAGAAAACAGCATGATTAAGTCTGTATAGATGCTAAAAGGTATTTTGATAAACTGTACTAGCCACTTCTAATAAAATTTGAAAGTAGAAATAAAAGGAAACCATTTAAACTTGATAAAGACAACCCAGTCCTAACACAGACATTTAGCACACAGTAAGATGTTACTAAATGGTGAAATGTTGAATCATTAACAAACGCATTGAGGTAGGCATACTAGCTGTCATTATATGTGGACATTTTAAGTGATGTAAGAATAAGAATTTAGTATGAATATTGAGTAAGCATACAAAATAGTATTTATTTACAGGCAATATAGTTGTATTCTTAGAAAATCTAAGACAGGACACCTGGGTGGTTCAGTTGTTAAGTGTCTGCCTTCGGCTCGGGTCATGATCCCAGGGTCCTGGGATTGAGTCCCACGTTGAGCTCCTTACTCAGCAGGGAGTCTGCTTCTCCTTCTCCCTCTGCCCCTCCCCCATTGATGCTTGCTCTCTCTTGCTCTCTGTCAATTAAATAAATAAAGTCTTAAAATCCAAGACAACACAAAACCCCTCAGAATAAGAATTTGGAATCCGTTCTCAATGTAAGCTAAATATACTAAAACAAAATTAGGTAATGTTACTCTCCTGTTTTGATCACTTCAGTGAGTTCTCATTGACAGATGGGAAGAAACTTCCTTGCCCCTTGCCCGCCCTCGCCCCTCAAACAGCTATGTGATCTGGCCCCTGCCTCCCTTTCTGAGCTCATGTTGTGCCCCTCCCCTCCCTCTGCTGCAGGCGTACTTCCATTTCTGTGTCACATGGAGCACTGTTCTTTGCCTAAAATGCTCTTTCCCTGCTCCTTAATAGCTAGCTACTTCTCATCCTTTGATCTCTGCATAAAGTCACCTCAGAGATGTCTTCTCTGCTTATATATCTAATTCCCAAGAGTCCTTTGACCTGAGAAGGAAATGGAACCAGGGGAGTAGAAAATGGGTGAAAGATACAAACAGGCCATCAGGCCATATGTAGAAAAAAGACCAATGGCTATTAAGCCTGAGGGCTTGTTGTCAGGGATGTTGTCAGGGAAACATGAAGTGAAATAACTGGCAGTATTTTATTACCCATTAGTTTGTCATAATTACAAACTTAAAGAGCAGCACATCTAGCACCGATAAGACGGCGGGAAGTGGACACCCAAATATTGCTGGAGGAAGTGTGAGTTGCTACAACCTTCTTGGAAAGTAATTTCTGGTGATACCTGTTCAAAACGCTTGTAAGCTTTGTTTTAGCAATTCTCTATGTTCCATTTTGGGTTGTCTAAGCACCAGGATGTAAGTTTATAAGAACGTTGCCACACTATTCGTTATGGTTGTGTTGTTGGGGGTGGGGAGACTCACCATGAGAACAGCCACACAAGTATTGGGTCCAGTGTTCCACGGGATGTTTTTGCAGCTATTAGAAGGAATGAGGAAATTCTCTCTTGACCTCCCGGGATGTCCATGAGTCCATTATGTAAATTGTTAACTGACAAAGGCAAGTTGCAGAATATACTTTTTTGGTTTCCAATTTTGTTAAAGCAATCAGAATTCCTGGGGTTATGTGTGTATTTTTCTGCAAAGAGAAAGGTCTGGAGGGTTACCAGGCTGTTTCAGCACTGTTTATTTATTAATAGGGCCAAGAACAGAATGAAGGAGGATTACATTTTAGGATGGTTTCACATGGTGCAGTCAGCAAATACTACTATTTTTTAGTTTTAGAAATTAATAAAAGAAAAATAACAGGTTTGAAAATCTTACATTGAAAGATTTTTTTGGTGGTATAGTTCATCTGTTTTCTTGGCATTGTTTTTCCTATGTAAATCTTAAAAGTTCATTTTGTGTAGTTTATGAAAATAAATTTTGAAAACTCATAGCTTTTTCTAATTGACAGTTAATTTATTTTTTTCTTCAGGAAGCAGAAAGAGGGTAATTTTGACATTGTCTCTGGAACTCGCTACAAAGGAAATGGAGGTGTATACGGCTGGGATTTGAAAAGAAAAATAATCAGGTATATACATGTGCTTCAGTTTCTCTAGTTTTTATTGTAACTACTGGGAATATGTTTATGACAAGTATTTGGATTACATTACCATGCTGCCTTGGGATTTCTGGAATCAGATTGTTAACTTCCAACATATACTCCCAGATAGCTCCTTATGTCCAGTTTTTCCTATGATTAAAGTATTTTTTATTTTAAATATTTTTCACTAAGGAAAAATCAGGATAAACCTTTGAACCTTTGTTAGAAATGGTCTAATTCAGCAAAATTTATTCTGTACCTTCAGCTTTAAGTGAACTATTCATCTATATTTTGGGATTAACTGAGTAGTCTTGTGTGTACACACACGCACGCGCGCGCGCGCACACACACACACGCCCATAATCAAGGGATAGGGAAGGAGAATCCACTTCTTGATTGGAAGACTCACAAAGAATTTCTGACCTTATTTAATCTATATCACTTTTTTGTGGTTGTTGACAAGATTAGATCTATAAGGGATCTATATAGCTTATTACTTAATATATGATAGCATACCTTTATACATACTCTTACTAATATTAGTGTTTTTTATTACCCTTTTTATTCCTATTGAAGATTTGGTTAAATTAATCACAGTTCTGCCTCTTAACTGTAGAACTTTGGGCAAGTCAGTGTTCAGTGAAATGAAGGGATTGGATAAAACTGGTTTTTAATCCTGCTGAATATTGGAATTATCTAGAGAGAAAATCATACTCTACTCTTCCCTATTGTTTTCCCTTTCTCGTGTGCGCTACACACACTGTAGACCATGCAAATGGATCTCCACAGGTGGGGCAAAACCATCAGTATTTTTCACAGGCTCTCATGATTCTCTTGTGCAGCCAGTATTGAGAACAACAAGTGAGTAATCTCTCAGGCCCTCTGAATTTGGTCATCACAGCTCTTATTTTAAAATTAGGGAGTCCCAGTCAGAGACCTTTTACAACTTTTAGTTGGATCGTTAAGTTGTATTGAGTTGTGTTTGTCATTAGTTGTTAATGTCTGCACTGACTGAGAGTATATACTCAAGAAAGATTACGTAATCACTTGGCCACGGACTCATTTGTATGAACTAGAATTTTAATCCAAGCCCATCTGACTTGCTGCATTTTAATTTAAAAACCCCAATTTAGAGATACATTCACTTGATTAGAGGTACAAATATATACATGTACATACACATATATACATATACGCTCACTTTCCTTTGATTAAACCCATTTTGAGGGGTAAACTATGTCCTAGAATTATTTTGTTACTGGAAGCAATTTGAAAGGGAAAATGTTTTTGTTAGCTATTATCCCAGCTATATCCCTAACTATGTTATTTGTATAAAAGTAATCTTTCCTAGGGAGGGCCTTGGTAGTTACCTTGGCTTTGGAGAGAAACTGTTCTTTCCATTCTGCCCCAGAAAACTTTTTTTTTTTTTCTCGATCCAGAGCTCACTAAAATAGCTGCAATACAAAAGTCACGTTTCCAAGGGCACTTCAGATCTTTTTGAAATATTAATCGTAGCTATTAGTAATTGCTTGAAACTGATACTTAGTTGTGTTTGAAGCACATACCCTGTCATCATTAGGCACCGGTTGTCTGCTCAAATTTAAATGTGTTAAAATACCTTACCCTCAAAGTGGTGGTATTTGGAGTTGGGGCCTTTGGAAGGTAATTAAATTTAGTGACCAGGGCACTCATGGTGGGATTAGTGCCCTTTCCAGAAGAGACCAGAGAGCTTGGCTTCTGTTGCCCTCCTCCCCTGTGAGAGCACACAGCAGGAAGGCAGCCCTCTGTAAGCCAAGAAGAGGGTTCTCACCAGGAACCAAGTCTGCTGCACCTTGATCTTGGATTTCCCAGCCTTCAGCACTGGGAGAAATAAGTATCTGTCCATGCAGTCTGTGGTATTTCGTTATAGCGGTCCAAGTAGACTGAAACAGTTTTGGAATGAACATTTTGTTCAATTTCCAGAGATTGCCAAAAACCAAAACCCTTCCACTTGCATACCTTCTTTAAAAAAAAAAATGCCATTTTTATGCAGACCGACCTGTTGCCTAATTGAAACCCATGCTCCCTTGTGCTTATTAGAATCTGAAAAGGAAACTCCAAATCCCTGATTCCTTTTGCTTTCTGAGAGACGTTCATAATTCTAAATGAGGCCTGTTGGCAAATATGAAAGTTGAATTAAAGATCAGTTGTCTTTCTTACCTAAAGTTTAGAAGAATGATAGTTTTTATAGGTCCTCTCTCTAAATGTCACATTTGAAGATTAAAAGTCCCCATTTCCTCAAAAATTAGAATATAAAATTGACATTTTTGTGAAATAGTGTTATATTTATGTAATTAGTGTAGCAGTTTTAGCACTCTAACCTTGGATGTGTTTCTCTTGTTTAGAAAATGTATTATATAAAGAAAATCTAATTGTTTTGTTTAAACAGCCGCGGGGCCAATTTTATAACTCAGATTTTGCTCAGACCGGGAGCATCTGATTTAACAGGAAGTTTCAGGTACAGTAAAAACTGTAATTTTATATTTTCTATTATTTACAACTTCTTACCTAAATTTCTTAGTATACAGTGACTTATTTTTAAGAGATGCTTTTCATTTCTACTGCATTTTTGCTCCGGAACACACAAAGACAGACTGAAGTTCCTTAGAAGTTGCTAATGAAGGACGCCTGGGTGGCTCAGTTAAGCCACTGCCTTCAACTCAGGTCATGATCCCAGCGTCCTGGGATCAAGTCCCACATTGTGCTCCTTGCTCAGCGGGGAGCCTGCTTCTCCCTCTGCCTCTGGCTGCCACTCTGCCTCCTTGTGCTCTCTCTCTGACAAATAAATAAATAAAATCTTTTAAAAAAAAAGTTGCTGAGCATCTTCTTAAGGGAAAATGCTAAGGAGCATCAAAGGTAGGGCTTAGGTTAGTGTGCCTGTTAACATTCACATTGGTGCTCAGCCCCTAGTGGAGGCCTCAGGGGGCCAAGGTGGCTGCTCACTTCTTATTCAGAACATTGCTATCCTATTGGTGATAGGCTCCAAAAACAGCACCTCTTCCAGCAATTTTCTGCAATTCATATGAATATTTATAGCACTGTCACAGAAAAGCTTAAAATAGTTAATGTTTAGGGTATTTTCAGTTACCTTGCTCTCCATGTTTTTAATTAAAAAAAAAAAAACTTGTTTAGAACAAAGCCTTCTTCCAGGTTGGGGGAAGGGTAATTTTTGTTTGTTTTGGGGGGTGATATTTTTAATTTTAGACTTGCTATAGAAGATGAACTGTTTTGTATGACCATGTATTATTTGGTATTTGCTTTTTTCCATGAAATAATGTTAATTCTTTGGTCCTGTGTCAGAATTGATACACAAGGTTAAGACAGGAATGTAGGCATTGCAGGACTGAGGCGATCCTGGTAGGATACAGCTATCACCAATTGAAGTCACAGTTAGACACCTGTAATGGGCAGATGTGCAGGCCAAACACGGAGCACATCAGAATTACAAAGTAAGAGACAGGAGCTGGGAAGTCCTGTGGGTGAACCCAGTCACTTTCTTCAGGAGCTCCCCATTAAGTCCCCTGAAGGGACTTTGTTTATCTCAGGGAATTTATTTAGTACATCTGGGAAATAGAAACTGCTCAGACATTTATGAGGAAACACCTGCTAATTACTGGGTTTGCTCTTGTCATCTACTTTATATTGATTAATCATCATCTATCAACTCTATTGTTGTAATATTTGGAATGGTTTCTCTTTGTTCAACTTTAAAAATAAGTTTTAAGAAAATTTAAACTTAAAACGGTGGTTCTACCTCAAATGATTCACTTTACCCTGTTTTTCTAATTTCTGGTAGTATGGTAGGAAAATAATTCCCTAAAAGATACTAAGAATTCATTCTGAAAATTATTCTAAATTATTTACCAGATATTGCATGATCATTCCAATTCAGGACAAGCGTATCATAATCATAAGCTGTGACAATTTTTCTGCATGGAAATGGCTAGTGAAAAGTTTTAGTTTTAGGTTTTATAAATACCAGTAAACTTTCAAAAAGTCAGGATACATGTAGCAAATGTATTTACATAGGTGTTCATATATATTTTAATTTCTCACAGGTTATACCGAAAAGAAGTTCTACAGAAATTAATAGAAAAATGTGTTTCTAAAGGCTATGTGTTCCAGATGGAGATGATTGTTCGGGCAAGACAGTTGAATTACACTATTGGCGAGGTAGGCAAACTAATGGTTTATAGAATGTTGTATTCCTCATAAGGAAACAGTAGGTTTAGACTATTTATAATAAAAAGTTTAACTTGCACAATTACTAAATAAATGTGGGAGGTTTCTAGTTGTTTAGAACATCCATGCACTAGAGGGTGAAAATTCACTTTCAAATTAACTACATTTGAACTACGAGGATTTGAAACATTAATAGAAGGCAGCCTTCCCTTTTAAAGAATTAAGTTACTGGTACGTTCTGCATCTTGCCTTTTCTTCTGACCACCCAGCACTATGGGATGAGTGTATTTGCTCCTTTTCCTCTTTCCCTAGCCAAGAACCACTGTAATGATGAATCCATTTGCCATTTTCTACGAGTAAATGAAGAGGACAGGAGTTAATGGGGGCGCGAGGTGGTCCGTAATATTTACAGATAGCTATTGCGCTCTTAGGAAAGGCTCTCCTCCTTTAACACTAATGTTCTTATAGCGAGAAAATAACTAGAATGCCATGTCTCCTATGGAAGTGTCAGGATTTTTAATTTAACACTAAAACATAGTAACAAATTTAATGGACTACTGAAAAAAATTCAGTGAAAGGCCATTTTACTTTGGAGTATAATTTTTTTTCTTGAAATACTGGTTGAAACTTCAGTCAACAGCTTAATATTCAGGATCTTTGCTTTTTGAATGGTTTTAGATTTGGTTCATTTGACCTGTTTTTAGGCAATGAAATGTTTAAAGATTTGGAGGTACTGTTGCTATAAGAACCACGTAACTTCTGAACTTCCTTGAAGGGCTATCATAAGACAAATCTTGTTTGTACTGTATTGTTGTATACTTGCTATGTTTCCTTTCTAATATTTCTGAAGACTGACTTAACGTGTATTTTTTTAACCAGGTTCCAATATCATTTGTGGATCGTGTTTACGGTGAATCCAAGTTGGGAGGAAATGAAATAGTCTCTTTCTTGAAAGGATTATTGACTCTCTTTGCTACTACATAAAAGAAAGTTACTCATTATACTTATCGTGTTGATTTCATTTAAACATAAAAGAAGCCTGGTTGCTGATTTTTATAAAATGTACTCTTAGAGCATAAATCATAAGGTAAGGTAAATTTCATACAAATTTTTTTCTGAGGAAACTCCATTTTATATGTCAAATTAAATTAGAAAAATGAGCAGTGTTCTCAATTTTCATTTGATTTTGCTGTATTAAGACTTGTAAATAAATGTATATGGGTTTTTTTTCAGAAAATATTGCTCCTTTCGTTAGAGTATGTGAATGCAGACTTTTCTGACATGGGGAAGATTTTGAAGTATATAAAGAACTGGATTCATAGCTCTTTGTGTAATAGATGTCAGAAGTAAGAAAAATGTTAATTATATTCATAAATATATATGGATGTTTCTGTTAATAAGTAGACACCTCTGCCTCTTCTTTAAAAATGTATCTCAAATTTCTTAAACTAGATAAAATAGTATGTTTAGGTCACGAATTTAGAGTAGGGCTGTTTGTAGCTCTTGAATTGATGAAGCATTTCATCTGCCACAGCAAGTCTATTTAACATACTGTGAATTGGAAACTTGACATCCGTTGATTGCATAGCTACTTTTTTTTCTATTCTGAGCAATAACTTCTATCAATAAGAAAAAATACTGATGACATTAAGGCATCAGTATTTTTGATGACTCCAAGACTTAGCTGCTATAGTAAGTGTTCCGCTGGTTAAAATGCATGTTAAGTTGTTCATTAAAGCCAGCACAAATGTTGTGTTTACCGACCTTCTCTAACCTAAGTGTTTCAAAAAAGGATAAATTTCTGACTGTAGCATAGCTTATGGAACACATGGTTTCTTTTAAATTTGGGGGAAGGCATACTTTGAGCAAATAAGCTTAAGCGCAAGTTGACTGTCCTTTTCAAGTAAAAAGGACATCTCTAAATTATTTAATAAGTGTATTTATTGAACAGTATTCCTAATTACATTTTCCTGGCTTAATTTGGCTGCTAAAGAAATTTAAAACCTGGTTTTTCCATTGTATTTCTAACATCCTGCCAGAAATTAATACCAGACTATAAAACCTTTGGTGTCATTTTGAACATTACCTACTCCCATAGTTGAATCCATAGGACACATTGCAATAAGGGCCTCTACTATTCTGTTTCCCTTTTACACAGGGCTGTGTAGCCAGCCAGCACACCAGGGACCCACCTTCCTGGGTAAATGACTTCTTTCATCATTAATAACAGCTAGAAAATTCATCACTCTTTGATGTAGAATTACCTAACGTAATAGAAGTATAATACCCTTTTGTTGTTGTTGAGTGTTTAGATTTTCTTCTTCATCTAAACCCAAAGTTTTTATTGTCAAGTATGTGGAGCAGAGATTAACTAACTACCTCAGAGAACTCACTATAAGTATTGTCTTGTCAGATCTCACTAGAGTAGGTAGCTATCTTTTTAATCTTTTTGGTTCTTAATCCTGTAGTCACAACACTGTCACTACTGAAATTTATAGTAAAGTATTTGAGCAGTGAAGACTTTCATCATGTAGAAGTTATTTAGAGAAGAATCTGAACTATTTAGATGCATTTGTGTAGTAAATCTGATGATTTAAGCATAAAATCTTAAACATTTACATGTGAACCTAGCATCTCTTTTTACTTTTTAAATTAGGTCAAGGATGAAATCCAGATGTTTTCCCTTTGTATTTATTTGTATTATCACTGTATGAAATCTAAGTATATCTAAGGAAAACTGAACTTGTGATAAATTTTGCTTATTTCATAGTAGCTTTCTTTTGCCAGTCTTCTGTAACATGTAATTAGATTCTTCATCTTTGTTTCTCTAAATCAAATGCTTTGGTGCCACTAGCCCCCCCCCTTTTTTTAAACTTTTCCAGTTCTTGTTTCCCCTTCAAATACTGATTTGGCTTTCAGAAATTAATGAAATTCTGTGTTGGGTGAAATGGCTTGTTTAAACCTGCTAACTGAAGTGTTCACTGAGCTATATGTAACCACAATTAGTAGTATTTTCAATTAAGTAAGAATCTTTTGGGATGTTAAGTATGGTTTGAAGCTATTTTAACTTGAAATTTAGAGAAACAGCCAAAGATCAGCGTGTTCACAGAGCACACCTTGAGAAAACAGGCTTGGTTAATCCTTCACGATGGTATTCATTACTCTTCAGTATGTTTAGCTAATGACATACTCTCAGATGCACTCTACTCCAAAAGGTGGGTTCAGAAATGTTGAGATAATGTGTTGGTTGGGATTGACCTAAATTTGCCCAAACTGTCCATGTGCTGTCTTGTGCTATGCAGATTGTGGTAACACTAAAAGTGTCCCTGGGACCACATTCGAAGTGGAGTTTTTGAGCATCTTGTGGAGGCCCATCAGCAACATCATTTCTCATCTGTAGGCTTCACCAGTCCAGCGGCCCCCCACGCTAGGGTTCCCATGTGTTTTCTTCAGGCCATCAAGAGAAGAGCCCATCACCAGCTTGGAAGAATGTCAGCCCCTGTCCACTAAGTAACCCACCCCACCGGGAAGGAACCAGGGTTCCATGAGCTTGTGGCTCCTCTCCAGTCGGTGTGTGAAGCACGAGGCCCTCACACCTCATATAAAGCAGGAGGCATCGCGCAAGACCGGCCAGGTGTCCCTGCCCTTCCCGCTGCTGCCCGGCCTGTGAGAGCACAGGCCTCCCAGCACGTGGAGCCGCCGGGCTGCCCGCACGCCCCCTCCCGCCAGATGTAGTCCAGGCCCAGCTGGGCCCGCGCAGGGATCCCCAGCACGGCCACCTGACTGAGTGCAGGGCGTGCTGCGGCCCGCTGCTGGTACCTCCGCCGCCGGCGCTGCGGCCAGAGGAAGGCGCCCGCCGTGCACACGGGCCCTGGAAGCGCACTGCGGCCATTATCCGCGGCGCCTCCTAGTGGGTCAATGGCAAAAATCCTCTTGGTTCTCGCGAGAGCTCCCCCTCAGTGGGGATTATATAATTTCCCTGAGGTGGGGATGCTGGGGCCACCCTCCCTCCCAAAAAGTTAGGTGCGAGCATAGGTGGGAGTGAGAGTTGTCCCTGGGGGACATGGGGGGAAGGGGTACTGTCCCCCACGACCCCCCCTACTTAGCTGGACAATGAGTCCTCTTATGCTAATGAGGTATTTACGTCACTTCCGCTCTTTCTCGGCCGCCATTTTGGCTAGGGCAGGTTCGGGGACTCTCTGAGGCGCTTGTATTGTCTGCTGAGGGGAGACGCGGGATCAGCCCCCTCCCCCGCCCGTTGCCGCCGCCGCCTCCACCGGCCCGGTCTCCCCTCC
>LNAC01000171.1:128149-163577 GCA_002007465.1 Ailurus styani | reverse complement strand
CAAGCGAGCCCCCCACGCACACCCCCAGTGCCTGGGACGAGCCTTCTGCCAGGTCTACCCACCCTTAGCTGGGGGAGGGGGGACAGATTGGGGGGCGGGGAGCATGCATGGCACGGAGTGGAAAGTCTTTGCCTCCGCCGTGCAGCCCTTCCTCCCCAACATGCCAGCTACCCTCCTATCCTAACCACGGAGTCCACCACCACCCCCTTTTCTCAGTCGCAGCTGCCTGGTCAGCACGGCCTCTTACGAACATTCTGAGTCCCAACTTTGCAATAAGGTGGTAAAAAATGGAAATCCAGAAAGCTGTGAAAAGGTTTTTTTTTTTTTAATGCAATGAATGGGGAGGAGTTCTTTGAGCACCCTTTTATTCACCTCTCTTTCCTCTGGGCTGCCTGCCTGCCCTCCCCTCCCCCCCAACCTGGATGCCTGTCTGCTGGAAAAGGCGCGATTGCTTCTCTTCCTCTTCTGCCCAAGATCAGGCGCTAAGGTCTAATATCTTTTTTAGCCACACATGTACCCACACTAAGTCTTCTTGATGTTCTTGCATTCACCAGTTCCTCTGGGCAGTTCTTGCTATAACCCCATTTCTCAGACAAAGGCTTAGGAGGGAAAAAGAACCAAACTGTTTCCTGTGTTTGCCATTTTAATGCTGTCCATCCCCACACACCCAATTCCTATCCCTGATGCTTCTCGTGCTAGTGTCTTGAACCTTCAAAATGGAAAACAAAACAAAACAAAAAACAACTCCTGGGTAGCTTGATACAGTTTCTTTATAAATCTGCATTGTTGCTTCTGGTTTATGGCCATCAAGAAAATACCAGCCCCCACCCAAAATGCACCGCAGCCAAGTCGGCTAAAGGCGATGAGTGTTGAAGTCAGTAGGGGGCGCATTCCCTGCACTGGGTAAGGCTGCAGAGGGGGGAAGGGCCCCAGAGCTAGAACAGGATGTGCTTCACAGCGCCTTCTACAGACCATGGGAAAATGGACCCAGCAAGACACACACTCTCGCACTCTTAGTTGGTGAGCTGACAGCAACATGGCGAAGGATTAAGTGAGTCAAGAGCGGTGATTTTATTTCTTTTAAAGAATCCACCCTGCATTTTAGAAGTTCTCTTTTTACTTTTTCAAAACTGTTGACCCTCAGACAATCCACATTTGTTCTTGGCACATCATTGGTACACAGATATCCTACTCTCTGGAATTCTGGAATTCTTCCACCTTAAGCTTTGAATGTGTCACCATGTCTTTCCAAGGTCAGATGGTAAAGGGGAAAGTTTAAAACCTGTGAGTAATGGGTTTGGGGGTATTTCAGATTACCTCCTTTCTTCATGGCCCAAATCTTTCCAACTCTTTGAGAGTTAAAAATCATTCTGGAAGGATGTTAGATTTTAGTGGGGTAGTAATTTTCATAAGCATGTAGAGCGGTGTCATGATTTGCAAAGCCTTGTTGGTAAACATTAAACCCCTGTTGAGTTCTTCATGGTCATACTCAACAGAGTTGATTGTAAAATTGTGTTGCCTTCCAACTTTGGACTTGTAATTGCCATTCATTATCTTAGTAGCCAACCACTTTTGCAAAAGTGTTGACACTGGTCTTCTGTGAGCACCCACCTTCTTAGGGTGTGTTGATTTCTGTAGATTTTACTCCTCTTGTTATTTCCATAGGTGTGAGATGCACAATGCGAAACCTAGGCCCCAGCTTTTGCACCATGATGCACAGGGTTGTACTTTTTGTACTGAACTGATAGGTGGCCTAGTGGTTATGCCCTGTACTACCATTTTGAGGATCTGGACTCCGTTCCTGCCTTGCTCTTTGGACCACATTGTCAATTCACACCGGTGGGTATATTCATTTTGGAGGGTGGGAACTGCCGCAACAGGGAAGCGAGAGACTTCTTCCTCCTTGGTCACCACCAAAGCCAACACTTCCAAAATTTCAGCCTAGCCACATTCCTCAAGGAACCGGTTAGAGCTGGTTGCAGTCATGGGTTCTGAACAGAGAAATGACTTATGGCTTCTTTAAGAGAAAATTTTTAAGTTGCTAATATTGTTTTAATCATTTGCATTCTGCACTCTTGTGTATAAAGTATGTTAAGTTCTCAATTATTGTTATCTTGGTGACCCAATCTCAAGAGTTGCTAAGCTTCTATAAACCTTACCAATTCTCTGATCAGAACAGGCCTTTCCATGAACATGTACTTGCTACCAATGATTGACAGTGGTTGTTGATACGCAGGGTACTTTTAAGACTTTGTTGCAGGTATTTTATATAGATATACCAAGGTAAATTTATGGGGAATTGAATGGGTGTATTCTTTGATACATAGTTAACCAGTTGGTGCTTAAGGGAGAATTTTCCTGGGACATTTGCTACCAAGTAACATTTTGGTGAGTGAAAAGGAGGCAGCTTGGTTCAAGTATTCTGATGGAGACTTAACTATATTGCTTTTTGAAATTTTTTAGTAACCATGAGAATCAGATTTTAAATCTAAATGGTAGTATTTATAATATTTAAATTCTGCTTAGTATATGTTAAACAGATACAGTTTTGACCTGTACTTGGTCTTTGATAATATATGAGTTTTTAAATGAGTAATTTGAAAACAACCTATTTGAGGGTACGTTTGAGGTGAAGTTTGTGAAGGTGCTTCTGTTTGATTTGGCAAATTACACGTAAGATACAGTGTTAACTAATATCCTTAGTAGTAATAGCCGTTGTCCCCCTACAGGAAAACTTGCTATGAGCTCTTAGCATGTATTCTGCAGTTTCGAGGTTTACTGGTTTTGGCATCAAAATAGATAAATAAAAGGTGAAACAATTGGGCTTGAAAGCTGGAATTTAGGTAAACTGTGAGGGTTCATTAAAAGTATTGTAAAAAGCCTCTACTAATCAGAGGGTGGGGATGGGTATTCTGTTTAATTGAACTTTAAGTAGAAATTCCTTCTTTATCTTGGCCATTGTTGAAAATTTCCTAAAATTACCTTATTAGAGGCCGCTAGACATTGAACTAATTAAATCTTTGATTTTGGTTCTTTATGTCTCTGTATAGAAAATATAGGAGATTGGGCTTTGACTCTCTAAAGACCTCTGGCCCTGCCTGTCCTGGAAGTCATTGGTTGTAAACATACCCACTGTGAATTTGTTTTGCTTAAATTTCTCTTTTTTTTCTTTAAACCAGAGTGCAGGAAAAGTTCTAATACTATTTATATTAAAAATAAAACGTCACCATGTTGAACAGATTAAGTGTCAAGTAAGTTCTCAATTATTGTTATTTTGATGACCCAGTCTCAAGAGTTGCTAAGCTTTTAAAAACCTTAAAGATTCTTTGACCAGAATAGGCCTTTTCATGAACATGTAGTTGCTACCAGATAATCAGCTTACATAGACTTTTATCAAGTAAAAATGACTTTTGTTTTTTGCTACAACATATACGAACAAGTTTATTACTTCAGTTTGATTACTAAAAGCATAAATAAGGTACACTATGTGTTAAATTGTTGTTTTCCTTGTAACTGTTCACAAAATTTGAAAAATATCTAAACATAATTTCTAGTATTTTGAAAATTTTGAGTATTCAGTAATCTGCTGATTGATACATTTAAGGTGATGTATACATGCTGGTGACATGTTTAATTGTGGAAATTAATGAGGAAGGTAGAACTGATGAGTTACAAAGGATCAAGTAGGGATCAATACTTGGGTAGAGAGAAAAGAAAAATCTCAGAGTATCAGTAGTAGTTTTGTCTTTTGGGAACTACATATAAATAATAAAATTGCATAAGTTGTAATAGACTTTGGCGGGTTGACTCCATCACTTGGTGTGTACATATATATACATAAAATACAACTCACTTTTTTAGAGTTGGAAATAACTGTTATTAAATACAAAGTCCAAGCATCAGAGATGTGGTTGGGAAACAGTACATTTAACTACAGGAAAAAATGTCAGAATTAAACATTGTCTTTTAAAATAACCTGTTAAAATCTTAGATAACTTACAAAATAATGTGAAAGTAGCCAAAAAATGGAAATTTTTGTAAGATTAGAAGCTAATTTGTGGTTTACACCAAGATGCCCAAGACTACTGTGTGATAATCTACATGTTCATCCTAAACTTCCAAAAGGGCTTTCACTTTAAAGTCTGTTATGTCTTCCAGAAGATAAAATCTTTTCCATGGGAGTTTAACTTCCATTTATTTGCCCAAAAGGCATGAACATTAAGTAAAACGTTGCTCCCCTAAGTAAATAATTTAATTATAGTTATAGTCACAGAGCTTGATGTGTTATTAGCATCATGAAAACTTCCTCTAGTTTTGTAAGAGCTTGTGTTGTTAAGTCTAGAACAAACGTCATATTTTGCTGACGTGTGTCACTGTCAGTTATACATTTTATGTTGTTAGCTTGGAAACTTGACATTTGAAACTGGTGAGAACCAAAGCCCCACACTAACTGAATTGATACTTTGAATATAGAAGTTGTTTCTTGTTTACTCATTGGCACTTTCTGCCTTAATCGTTGAGATACTTTTTATAAAAGAAGCCATCCTTGTTTTTCCCAGCTTAAGTGGTCACAGTCCTTATCGTGAGTTCATGATTTTTATATTGTTTGCCTGATCCTGTTAATTACAAAGTGAGGGGAAGGATGATTGTGCTGCCTCAGTCTTTCTGTGTCTTAGTACTCCTTAGACCTATGTTTTGGTTGTGACCTACCTTTGATATCTTGAAGTTAAGGAGTCATCTTAAATGAGAATCCATATTCTGTTTCACTGAAAGAAGTCTCTCATATATTATCAGGCTTCTCAGATTGGGATATATATATATCGACTTGATTATAATGTGATGTGTTTGTCTATATTAGGAAGTCACAGATAAAATGTGAGCCAACTATATACAGGAACTGTTTTGATTGAGGGCACACATTTCCTAATCAGTGTAAAATGCAAAGTTCTTTTCACTGTTTCAGTTCTAGGTTCTCTCATCTCTATCTATGCGTTCACTTGTCCTGTGCCTGTAGTTTTTTGAAATGCACTCTCAAGCTTCCTTGCTTTTATTGATCCGTAGCTTAGTTCTAAGACCACAGCTTGAGAAATAATGAAATCTCCAGAACTGCAGCAGTGTTCCAGAAATAAAAGTGTGGAAATTAATAGAGCCTAAATGCTTTTGACAGAGTTTACTAAGGAAGACTGCCCTGAACATGTACTGCAGTTTAAGATTTAAGGTGTAACTCAGAAACATGCACATAATCTGTAGGAGGCTCATGCATTGTTTGGCCATCCCTTAGAATTAAAAATAAATCCGTACACATCCTAACTCCCTCTCCAGTAAGGGTATAGATTTGTAATTGAGTCACTCAGCTCTGGGTTGTTTGTCTTTATGTGTCACTTCTCATATGACTTGGTTGATTCCTTTAAGAAAGGTGAGCTGAGTGTAAAGGCCGCTTTGCTGGCCTTTATGGTAATATTAAGGGCATGCCCATTTTATTTGCCAAGCATTTTATAAACCATTCTCAATTTTCTCAGGATTGCCTTTGTTTCACAAGTGGGGACATCAAGGCACTTCGACATGCAGTGATGAAGTGAGCCACAGAACGTGTCCATGCCAGACCCGTGCTTGAGCACAGCCTTTTGTAGGGTTCCCATGTGCTCTTTGGCTCATGAGGGCTCACATGAATGCTTCTTAGCTGGGTAATGCTGTTTCGTGCTTGTGTGTCAGTGAATCCCAAGGATCCTACATGGGCTTGACAGTCAAAGAGGCTGGCCGAACCCCAAGCAAGAAAGTACCAGCAAAAATTGTGTTAGGAGTGGTTAGTTGAAGGAGCACGTGTCTGGTTTGAAGTTGCCTGTACAACGATCTAAAAAGAAAGTTTGTTTATGGTCCTGTTGCTTTTCCCAGTGTTTTGGTTTAGGGCAGTTTTGTTCTTTCTTTCCTCTGAACAGTTATTTTTTTTTTAAAAAGATTTTATTTATTTACTTGACAGAGAGATTACAAGTAGGCAGAGAGGCAGGCAGAGAGAGGAGGAAGCAGGCTCCCTGCAGAGCAGAGAGCCCGATGCGGGCCTCGATCCCAGGACCCTAAGATCATGACCTGAGCCAAAGGCAAAGGCCTTAACCCACTGAGCCACCCAGGCGCCCTGAACAGTTATTTTTGCTTAGAGAGATAATTGCTGGCTTTTGCCCTTCTGCCTTTCCTTTTTCCGAACCCTCTGGCTCCATTTAAGAGTTTGTGGAAGCCTGTGCTTGCACTGAAACATGCAGCTTTTTCTGGTGGGACCTGGCAACAATTGAGAACCTGTATGAGTGGTTTCTCTTGAAATCTGGTATAACTGAAGAAACTTCTATCTAGCAGAAATATGGACGAATTCATTAAAAATTTAAATTGGGGGTTGTAAATGTAAGTCAGCAGTTAGAATTCTTGCTTTTGTGAAAGGACTGAACTGGACCTGGGAGTGTCCTGTGCAGTCGGCTCAAAGTCCTGGTCCAGAATCAGGTAGGCTTAAAAAAAAAAACAAGAAAAACTTCTCTGCAGAAAGGGTAAGAAGAGTCAAGCTGCCAAGTGGCAAACCCTGCTACACGAATAATGTTTCTGCTACAAAAAAAGCTTTGCCTATTCACCCTTGACTCCTAGAAGATCACTCAGAAAAACTTGAGGTGATTCAAGTAAATAATTCTGTTATTCATGAATGAGGAGAAAAGTTCCTTTCCCTTACTCTGGGAAAATTATTTCTGAGTAGTTGTGATAGAGCATGGAAATTTTCTCGTTAAGGAATTGAAAATAATCTACTTTGTGTCCCATGTCCTTTAGATGACCAGACCAGTGATGTGCTACTGGAATGACTATAAATGGATATGTCTGGACGTCTTCTTAGGCCCACCCTTGAATTGATTTCCCTTTTTCACATTTCTCTTAAGCCAGGTTGTCCACCTGTATTGGCAACAACAGTGCTTAGCTGTGGAGTTCTTACGTAGGCAGCAAAGGGTTGCAATCATTCCCCATAATGTGCCGCTGCCTTGCTGGAATGCCTATTTAAAATGGAGTAATTTGGGAAATGCTCACCATCTCATACTCTCTAAAACCAGATGAAGGTGTTAGAGATAGTCTCAATCTTTTTTTTTTTTTTTTTTTTTTTTGTAAGCTGTGAGGCATCTTCCTTTCAAGTAAAATTCTTTGTGAACTTCAGTATGTAAAATCAATAAAGGGTTAGGGAGCACACCTTCAGTTGCTCAGCTTTCATCTTGTCCCTCCAGTGTCGTCTCCCCCTCCATGCATGTATTCTGTCATAGTCTCAGCACATCCTCAAAGCACCCTGAAAGCCATTGATTCCATTAGTGTTCTGTAAATTCTGGTGGTCACAGCTAGGATTCTCATCTAAAATCTAAATTCTCCCAAGTAACAGGATAAACACCAACGTAATAGTTTCCGGTTGTAGGCACTAGTCTTTAAGTCTGAAAAATCTTTTTAAAAGAGAAGTAACCCACATTTTTTTTAATGCAAAATCTAGATCATATCTTTATGTTTCTGTGACTGTAAGTCACCTAGGTTTATTGTGGGTACTTGAAGATGTTCTGTTGCATGAGCATTTTAAGTGCCACAGAGTTTATAAGGTTAAGAATATGCTAATTTACAAATATAAAGTATTATATGAAAACACTATTATGTGTGTGAATGTACATTATAATGTGTCTTGGAACAGATACATGGCAACCACATCTGATTATCAGGATTAATAGTCCATATTTTTTAAAAGATTATACCATAGTGCGAGCTCATAATTTTCAAAGTGACTATTCTAGTGTCTGATGTGGTTTAAGATAATGTTAACTGCTTTAAGTGTTAACTGGCAGCATCTCATTTAATCCTTCTGGCATTGGAATTAGACAATGGAATAGTGTCCTTCTGCATATACCGTAAGGAAAGAGACCTCCAGAAGTTGAGTAACTTTTAGGTTCACAAAGCTAGTAAGTGGCAGAGTAAGGATTATGTAAGGACACAGATCTGCCCAGCTCTGGAACTGTGTTCTTAATCACTACATCATACTGTCTTTTGAGCAGAGGAAAGCTTTTACTGTGTTGTGTCACACTACTTGTTAACAGAAATTTGAAGTTGTGAAGTAAAAATTTTACATGTGGCTGACAGGTCAGCTAAGTTTTTATTTATGAAAACAGTATTGCTTTACTGGGAAACAGATGTTGATGTAAGCTGTAGGCTTCACCCTTGAACTTCATCTTCCTTTTGCCATCATTTTAATATCTTACTGTCTTACACCTAAGGTTCTGTGCACACCTTTCAGATTGTGTGGGTCTGAGATGGGTATAAACTCCCTCTGATGATTCTGATAGTGGCCTAGGTCTGATACTGCACTCTGCATGGACTTTCTCTAGGCCCTTTGTAATAGTACCTGCCAAGCAGGCCAGACTAATTCTCTTAAAACGCTGTTAGAATTGTGTCCTTTTTCTGTTTCGTTGTCTGCAGCACCTCCTCAGTGCCTACCAGATACAGCAGCAGACTAGCTTCACAGTCAAGGCTTCTCTCCTGTCCCCAACCTGCCTTTCCAACCCTGCCATTCATTATTACTCAGAAGCTTGGTATAGCAGCCATTCCGGACTCTATACATAGTTTCTAGAACTCCTTGCTGTCCCACCTCTGGAACTTTGCCAGCAAGGTTTTTTTGGGTTTTTTGTAGTGAATGCAGATTCTCAGCTAACCTAGTGGCCCCAGCATAACACCTGCTTCCACCTTCTCCTGAGCTCCCCTACTGAGAATGAACTCTCCCTCTTATGAAACCTAAGAGCATTTAGTTTGTGACACATGTGACATTTTGCTGCTTTTCCTGTAGGTCTTTATGGGGTGTCATCTCTGTAAGTCCTTTCTAGGCAGCAGCTGTTCTTTAGTCTACATTTATTGAGTGCCTGCTGTGTGTCAGCCACTGCTGAAGATGCTAGATATCTAGCGAGGGAAAAAACAAAAAACAAAAAAAACATTAGGATCTTTTTAATAGACCTTCTTTGTTTTGGATAGTGAGATAGCACCCTTGTCTTCCTGCATATTTAAAGGTTCGTAATTCCACCATTTGAGATCAGGAAAATCAATCTCTGCTGAAAAAGGATTCATAGTGGATGTAATTTACAGACATAAATACCTCTTTACCACACTGTATCAATTATAATTTCAAGTCGTACTTTTCCCAAATCTGAAATCACTTGTGATGAGCATTTAAAATAAAACATAAGTCGCAGTATAATTATAGTTTTTGAGATTGGTAATGTCGTGAATGGGGCTGCTTATTTCCCATTAGATTCTTGGTTTGATATTAATGAGCCACACCACATGAAAGAAAACAAAACTTGCTAAAATTAAATTTTCATCATTGTGTTACCTTTGAAAAGGTTTCCTAATTTATTTTTCCTAGGATCTCTCCCCTTATACAGTTTTATCCTTACAACTGTTTGAAAGAAACTTAAGGTTATTTAAAACTTTAATACATGGAAATTCTTTGAAAATCTTTTCTGTATCGCTACATGCTCTATCATCATTTCACTTATGCAAAACTAAAAAATAGTTGAACCTCTTTAAAGTAACCCCTGCTGGATTAAATATATTCGTTAAGGCAGAGTGAAGTAGAGCCTTTGACATTGACAGAAGTGATACATTCTCTGTTCCTGGCCTCTTGGAGTATAGCAGATTTGCCAGTAAAGTGAATTCTAAGATGTTTTTTAAATACCCAACAGTTTGGGGGCCATTAATAATGTTACCGTAGAGTCATTCATTTAATATTGTCCAAAATGGTTTGGAAACTTATAAAGTCCCTCAGAGTTCATGTATTACATCCAGGTCTTGCTCTATAGGATATGTCCTATTCAAAAAAATAAAAAATAAAAATCTTAACAGATGCTTAATATTCATAGATTTGGCAGAGTCATCAATGATAAATGCCTCTAATTTTGAACCTACATCATCCTGCTGATAAAATTACAAGCAAACGTTATTTGGTTCCATATTCAGTACTCTTGCCTTAAATTTTCCAGTAGCCACATTGAAAAAATTTTTTTAATTGTGGTAAAATATACCATAAAATTTACCACTCTAATGACTTCTAAATGTAAAGTTCTTTGTCATTAAGTACACTCACATTGTCATGCAGACATTACTACTGTTCATCTCAGAACTTTTTTCATCTTACAAAACTGAATCCTATACCCATTAAACACCCAAGTCCCCATTTTCCTCTCTACCCAGCCCTTGGCAACCACCTTCTTCCCTGTCCGAATTTCACTTTCAGTATCTCATATGAGTAGAAGCCCGGTATTTGTCCTTTTGTGGCCAGCTTATTTCAGTTAGCATATGTCTTCAAGGTTCATCTTTTGTTTCCACTAGCTACCTTTTAACATTTAATTTCATTTAATGTTAACATTTAATTTAAAGATGAAATTAATTTTAACATTTTTTTAAAGATTTTATTTATTTATTTGACAGAGAGAGAGAGAGAGAAAGATTACAAGTAGGCAGAGAGGCAGGCAGAGAGAGAGAGGAGGAAGCAGGCTCCCTGCCGAGCAGAGAGCCCGATGTGGGCCTTGATCCCAGGACCCTGAGATCATGACCTGAGTCGAAGGCAGAGGCTTTAACCCACTGAAGCCACTCAGGCGCCCAATTTTAACATATTTTTAACCTGGTACATCCAAAGTATTACTTCAACATGTCAATATTTTTGAAAAGATATTTATGAGATATTTTGCATTTTTTAATACTAAGCCTTGGAAATCCCAGGTAAGTTTCACATGTGAAAGTGTATTTCAGATGGGCAAAGGACTTGCATGGACCTTTCTCCAAAGAAGACATACAATTTGCCAATAAACAAAAGATACTCAGTATTCACTAATCATTAGAGAAATGCATATTACACCTACTGTGAAATACTATCTCATACACATTAAGATGGCGATTATAAAAAACGTTAATAGGTGTTGGTGCGGATGTGGAGGAACAGGAAGTATTGTATGCTGTTGATGGCAATGTAAATGGTAGAACCACAATGGAAATATAGAATTACCATGTGAAGAGATATTTGTACACCCATGTTCACAGCAGTATTCACAGTAGCTAAAAGGTGGAAGCAGTCCAAGTGTCCCTCCCTTCACCTGCAAAATGTGTGCATGTAGCATGGAATGTTATTCAGCCTTAGAATAATAGATAAGCAAAATATGATACATACATTGTATAGAATATTATTCAGCCTTTAAAAGAAAGGAAATTCTGATACAGGTTCCAGCATGGATAAACCTTGAGAATATGATGCTAAGTAAAATAAGCCAGTCACAAAAAGACAAGTACTTTGTGATTCCACTTACATGAAGTACTTAGAGTAGTCAGAATCACAGAGACCGTAGAATTGTGGTTGCCCAGTGCAGAAGGGAAGGGAGTTATTGTTTAATGTAGAGTTTCAGTTTTACAACGTGAGTTCTGGAGATGGACAGTGGTGGTGATGCTAGCATGATATTATGACTAAATATCACTGAACTGTAGACTTAAACTTTCTTAAGATGGTACATTTTATGTGTATTTTACTACAATAAAAATAAACTAATTTAAAAGCATATCTCCATTCACTTCAGACTAGCCACATTCTACATGATGAATAGCCATTTGTGGCTAGCATCTACCTGTTGGAAGGAAAGCACAGTTCTTAAAATAAAAATTAAAAACTTTTCAGGCAGCATTAGTTTTCTTGCTGCATGACGAAATGCTGAGATACAAAAGATTCATTTCCT
The DNA here is from genome assembly GCA_002007465.1 of Ailurus styani. NCBI lineage: Eukaryota > Metazoa > Chordata > Mammalia > Carnivora > Ailuridae > Ailurus > Ailurus styani. The sequence continues at coordinate 151,815 of LNAC01000171.1, read as the reverse complement.
TTTAAAAGAAAAAGTACATGTGCATAAAAATTGAGAAGGATAAGTATACCCAGTGTTAACTCTTTACATGTAATTATTTGTATCCCTTGCCTTATCTATATTTGTTCTATAGGCCCAATTGCCTTTTTCTTATAACAGCTTTACTGAGATGTAATTCATACACCATACAATTCACCCCTTTAAAGTATACAATTTAATGTTTCTTACTATATCCAGAGTTGTGAAGCTATCGTCACAGTTTTAGGGTATTCTCATCATCCCACAAAGAACCCATGAGCAGTTGCCCTCTACTGTCCCCCAACTCCTCTAGCCTTTGGCAGCTTTACTCTTTACTCTGTCTGTAAATTTGCCTGTTCTGCACCTTTTATGTAAATGGAATTATACAATAAGTGGCCTTTTGTGACTGACTTCTTACACTGAGTATAATTTTTCAGGGTTCATTGATGTTGGACCATGTATCAGTACTTCACTTTTTATGGCTGAATCATATTTCACTGTATGAATATATCACGTTTTATTTATCATTTAATAGTTCATGGAGATTTGGGTTGTTTCTTCTTCTTGGGTATTAATGACTACTGTGAGACCATTCGTGTACAGGTTTTTTTGGTGTTTTTGTGTTTTTAGGATTTTACTTATTTGAATTTTTTTTTTAATTTTTTTTTAAGATTTTATTTATTTATTTGACACACACAGAGAGAGGTCAGATCACAAGTAGGCAGAGAGACAGGCAGAGAGAGGAGGAAGCAGGCTCCCCACTGAGCAGGGAGCCTGATGCGAGCCTCGATCCCAGGACCCTGAGATCATGACCTGAGCCGAAGGCAGAGGCTTTAACCCACTGAGCCACCCAGGCGCCCGGATTTTACTTATTTGAGAGAGAGTGAGCTGGGGGGCGGAGGCAGAGGGAGAGAATCTCAAGCAGACTCCCACGCTGAGGGCAGAGCCCATGTGGGGTTCTGTCTTACCACCCGTGAGATCACAACGCAAGCCAAAATCAAGAGTCAGACGCTTGACTGATAGTGAGCCACCCAGGCACCCTCATACACAGGTTTTCGTGTGCATGTATGTTTTTATTTCCCAGTTGCTTTTGTGATAAAAACAAATGGAACTTTATTTGCAAAAAGGAGCCTAAAAGGTAGTTGAAAGCAGACTAGCCTCCTTGCCCTAACCCTACTGTCCAGAAAAGGGATCACCAAAGCCTCTGCTTTCCCGAGCAATTTTTGGAATAGCGTGTTTTGAGTATTGATGATGGGAATGTGATAAAAGAGAAACATAAGATACATCTGTTTTTGAAAAGCTGTTGTTTTATTTGGGGATACCAAGGTTGTGACTTTCATTTTGCAAGGTATTACTACAATTGGGATATCTTTCTGATGTGACTATCTGTTGACTCTTAGTATCCATGGTGATAGTTAAGAGCACTTTTGGGCAAGTGGTATCAGCTAGGTTCTTGTTTCAGTTCTTCTCTGGATCTGATGGGACCATCTCACCGGAGGTGTGTGTATTCTTAATCTGTTTCATCACTTGAGCTAGTTTGGTTGAACTTGTTTAAGGTCGTTTCAACCTTGAGTATGAAGTTCTGGCACTTTCAATGTATGTATTTATAACATGCTCTTGTTTACCTTTAATGTCTGAGATAAGAGCTTCATCTACAAGGGCAGTGGGAGGAGTGCTGCATCCTAGATCTGGAGATAACCTTGAGACCCAGGTCTGTCACAGACAAGCTGATCATCTTAGGCCAGTTGCTTCACCTCAGTTAGTTTAGATGAGGCGATCCTTAGGTTCTTTCAGTGATACACAGTGCTACATTTTTGGGTCAGAATGTTCATGTCCCTTTAACTGAGAAGATACTTACAGACTTGATAGTTAACTTCCCTTTAACCAGGTATGGATTCAGTACAGAAAATTTTTGTTCCCACCAACTGAACTACTTAATACTGAAAAATGCAACACATATTTTTAAAAATAAATCTTGGTTGATTGTTGTAATATGTGTAAAGTGGCTGCCACCAACACAGTGTACCTTTTGGGAACATTAATTTAAAAATAATACCCAGGGGCACACCTGACTGGCTCAGTAGGTGGAGCATGTGACTCTTGATCTCTGGGCCATGAGTTCATGCCCCATGTTGGGCATAGAGATTACTTTTTAAAAAATAATAAAATTTTAGGGGCATCTGGGTGGGTGGCTCAGTCAGTTAAGCACCCAACTCTTGATTTTTGGTTCAGCTCATGATCTCAGGGTTGTGGGATCAAGCCCCGCATTGAGCCCTCCACCAGGCACAGCACCTGCTTGGGATTCTCTTTTTCCCTTCCCCCACTCCCACCCTCTCTTTCTCTCTAAAAATAGTAATAATAAAAATAATAAAATTTTTAAGAAAATATGTGGAACTAGAGAAGTATTGTCCTACTTGACTTCTGAATGTTTCACATCTGGAATACATTTATTCAGGGCACCAGAGAGGTTGACTGGAGCCCATCCACTGGAGATTGGCTCCTGTGATAACAGAAGTAATGATGTAGAGAACTGAGCATGCTTGACTTGGGAGGGAAGGGTCTTAAAAATGTGAAAGGCTGTTCTGTGGCTAGGAAATTCGATTTCTGTAGCTGAACTGAGAACTGTGGGCTTGTGAACAGAGCTGTCCAGTGTGGAACAAGCTGCCTGGCGGGGTCTGTGCTCTGCTCACTTGTGGTGATCAGGCAGAGAGACAGTCTTAGATTAGAGCCCGGCTACTTGTGGAAGGGATTCACACATTGTTTATAGACTGTGGCCAAAAGTATTCCTATGACCAAGCATTGCTGTACCAGATGCTATATTTAGGTAAATGTACTCATTTTGCCTTTCATAATTAATAGGTCTATTTACCCCCCCCAAAATAGTATAAAAACTTATGGAATTTAATCCAGATTTAATTGGTAAAAACTTCAAGAAAATCAAAGTGTCTTTTTTCTGGAGGCAGTTTTGTATTTGACACAATTAACTCCACTGGGATTTTTTTATTATTAGAGAATAGTAAAAGCCAGTGCAGTTAGTACATGTGAGTATAGTAGAAAACAGAAGTTGGTTACATTTCTTTTACTAACAGTTCTAATATGATTAACCTAAGCAAAATAATTGGTGTTCATTATTCAGATTTGGCTTTTGGTACATCATTCACAAGTAGTTTTCCTGATCCTCCTGGGCTTTACAAACAAGCCCCCCTTTTTAGCCTCAACATTACTGCATGTTTTCCATTACTTAAGTAGAAAGTCTAAACTTTCTTTTCTGACCACCGTCACACTGCATAGTTCTATCTGCTAATCCAGAAGAGCATTCTGCCCCTGGATTGTTGGTTACTTGTTCTGTAGCATTTGGGATTGAGAAAGAGAGGAGGAGACAGTTAGATCTGCCTTTCTCTGAGGAGCCTCTGGCATCTGCAACGTCTTTTCCCTGAGCTTACAGGAAATTGAAAGATGAGTTGCTTTTGTTCAGGACTATGGTGGTGGTGGTGGTTATTGTTGAAAGATGGCATAGGATGGTTGCTTCCAGACCCAAGTGTAGGTTCTGGGCTCTCAACGTGCTCACTCATTGGAGGGCTGTTCTAGAAAGGCTTTATCGGGTTTATTTTTTCAAGATAGAAACATATAAACCCTTTTATAACTGGTTTAGTTTAAATGTAGGACTTAGTGACACTGTTAAAAAACAAATAAGGTATCTCTGTTCACCGCTTCTGATCCCAGAATAGTCAGGAAAGATAAGTACTTACTGATTATAAAAAGAAACAGTGTTTTACAATGACCACAGTTTTACTCAGTGATATTGACAGGTATTAAATATGTTGTGAGGAGGTGGTAGGAGGAAAAGTGAGCACATAAATAAGGGAATGATGTTGTCTTTCTGCCTAGTTTTTATTTTAATGGGTCCTAAATGTTTCCACAGAGACATCGCAAAATCCGTTTAAAAAAAATATCATCATGGGTAGCATGAAGATTTATGAGAATCTTCTTAAAAATGTCTGTGCCTCTTAAAAAACAAAACAGTACTTTTTAGTTAGTGGTTTAAAGAAACTTCAAATATATGTGACCCTTAAACCCCAGTGCAGGTTATAAGATCTCTGTATAATACTTGCATCTGCATGACATTAGAATACTTACTTGATTTAATATCAAGGGTCTGAATTTCTTCTTACGTGTTAATTTGGATTGATGATGTTACCAAAAGTGAAACTGTCTATATTGTAGTAGTTTGAATGTCTTCCTAATTTTTATTAACATAGAAAATACAACTGCTGTTTTTCTTCACTAGTAATGGCATTATTTCTAGCCTTTGATCCCACCCCAGACCCCCAGTAAAATATTTTCAGATGTGTGTTTTTCTTTACAGCTTAATGTAGAAATATTTAAAGGACAACACCAAAGTGTAAACTGTATTCTAATCTTTAGGCTTACTGTGGACTTCTGATAACCATACTCTGATCAGACTATAATTTTACTTAGGGGAGATTTTCCGTAAACTTGGAATTCTGCTGTAGCCATCAAACTTCCTGCTTTGGTTGATTGTCCACTAGGTCCCGATTCTACATTTCAGACAACTGTCACCTTGGCATAAAAGCTTAGTTTAGACAAGTAACTATTTCAAGGAGATACTTAGGAACTGAGAAGTTTTCCTTCTTTGTCTTTCCATTTCAACCTCTGAGTCCCTCCACTTTTTATCTTTTATAATTCAGCTAAGATTTATTTAGAAACAAGGGTTTCCTCTTTTAAAAGGGGGGTGGGAGGGTGTTGAAAACCACTGGTTTAAACTAAGCAGCTTATGTTTAGGTGTTACCGGGAAGAGGTAACCATTCCTGTCTAACTCTCAATGCAGTGTTAGAAAAGTTTTCTTACAAAAATTGTAAATTTGTATTCACCGATATAACTGATGCATTAGTTGTCACTCTGGTATATGTTCAGATTTTGGTTCCCAGATATGAGAAAGTTGCAGTTATACTTGTAGGTGATAGAAATTAGGGCATGCTATCACATTTACTTCTGTATTTTCTAGCATGTTAAATTAATACCATATGTTCTTATTAAGAACTTGGGAAACCTAAGAATGCACATAAAATATGAAGAATTATATCCTGGAAAATGCCGTGTTGTTACATCCACACTTGCAGTAGCTTAAAATATAATCTGGAAAAATTTGATCTGGAGGCTTTTTTTTCTCCTGGCTTGTTTGATTAACTGTGCCTGGTCAAAGGTTTAAGGTTGGGTTTTATGATTTTTTTTGTTTTTTTTTTTGATTTAACTTTCTGTGGGCACAGTTGTAAATGTTTTTCTGCTTTTTCCCTACCCCAAAAAACAGACTAAATGAGGTCATCCTTGATCCCTTTGCAAGGGACCTTATCATATACATAGATAAGCCTCATTGACTCTTGGTACATCAGGTCCTGCAAACCTTGCCTTGAGTGGGCTAAACAAGAACCATCTTGCTGTCAGGTTCCCCTGTCTTCCTGACCCAGAAGAATCTCAATACACCACCTGACTGGATCCAAGCCTTTTGGCAGGGCTGTTGTTTCATAAATGATTATCATTATGTTTCTCAGATAACGACTTCTTTGCTTAAGTGAAGTTCACAGTCATTGAGGTGCTATTATCCTTCACCTATACAGGTTCCTCATGAGACAGGCTCACTCTGCCTCATTTATCTCTTGGTATGTGGAGTAAAGGAGTATTTTTGGTTTTGGTATTTGGAGGGGAAACAGAAACCTGTGTTTGATCAATTTTCTATATATGTTTTCAATTCATCTCTAGTCTGGGGCTTACAGATCTCAGATTTTCATTTCTGCCGTCTGACTCTAGCTTTTTAAGAAAGCACATGAGTAGGAGTTTGGCCAGGATTATTAGTAAGACGTTAATATTTTGGACCCAATCAGTAGGTGTGGGTATAATTCGCAAAAATCAATAGGAAGGAATGTAGCCGAATCATTCAGCACTGAATTTAAATCATTCTCAAAAATTGGTATTTTTAAGTATAGTTCATCAGATGGCATATACTTACCCAAATGCTACTTATTTTCAGTTGTAATAAAATACTTGCAAATGTTAACTCTGTTATTAATAGGTCATTGAGCTTTCCCCCAAATCTTTTAATGGTTCCTTTTTATTTTTGAGAGTAGGGGAGGGGCAGAGGGTGAGGTTGAGAATCTTGAGCAGTCTCCACGCAAGTGCAGAGCCCAATGCGGGGCCGTCTCACGAGCCAAGCTGAAATTAAGAGTCACACGCTTAACCAACTAAGCCACCCAGGTGCCCCCTTTCTAATACTCTAAAGGATTTGGGGGAGGGGCATCTGAGTGGTTTAGTCAGTTAAGCATCCAATTCTTGATTTTGGCTTGGGTCATGATCTTGGAGTTGTGGGATCAAGCTCCATGTCGGGCTCTGTACTGTGCATGAGCCTGCTTGGGATTCTCTCTCTTCCTTTGCCCCTCCGCCCACACCAATCTCCCTGACTAAAAAAAGTGGCGGGGGGCGGGGGGATTGACTGTTCCTACGGTGTTTTTGTTTTTGATAATGATACCAGGGGCCAAAGCATCTTTCAGAAGAACTATGTCTTCCTAACAAACTGTTATTCTTTCTACCAGACCTACTCTACAAGTGTAATTACTTGGCATAAAATTCATCTTTTCTCTTGTTAACTTTCTCTTCTGTGTGGGTCTACTAAGACTTTTGGTTGCAAGGAACATGAACCAAAGCTTAAGCAAAAGTGGTCACGTACTTGGCTCTTGTTTAGGAAGTCTTTGGAAGGGGCTGTCAGGCACAGCTGGATTGAGGACTTAAGTATTACTGAACAGGAGTCCTTCCCTCCCGTCTGCTTTCTCCATGTAGTAGCAGGTCCTGAGTCCTTTTCAGCATCACTATCAGCCTTGTTTGGGGCACACATCCAGTTCTACCAGTGTCCGTGTCTATAGAGGTAGAATACTCTGGTGGACGAGTCTTACACACTCTGCTTTAGTGGAGGAAGGGCCTTCTGACAGCACACATCACTTGCACCAGGGGTGGCTCCAAGAGGCAGTTCGGCAGACAAAAGCCATCTTCTTTACTCCAGTGCCCAGGTGCCTGTGTGCTCTAGATCCCATTGCTTAGACGTGGATTGTTGAAGGGAAGAACTGTGTCCTGTTCATCTCTCTATTCTCAGCACAGTGACAAAGTATAGGTTCTTCAAAAATGACTGATAAACAGGTAAACAGTGGTTCCATTCTATTAAATTGGATATTTCCCCCCTTTTGCCATAAGCTAAAAGGTTTATGGTTTGTCTGAAGGAGTTCTCCTTGGTATTGGGATAATGGTGCTGACCTGGTGAAAATGGCCATTCTGACAAGCAAGGAGGCTCAAGAAAAAGGACTGGCCACCTGGGGATAAATCTGGAGAGAAAGTAAGCTCATCTTCTAGACAATTTTTGACATTAAAGGCATCTTCCTCCATAAGAGTAATTATTGTAAATATTGTTTTTAGCCCTCTTTCAGTTCAAAAAATGAGGAATCAGCCCTTAATATCAGTTGATTTCCTATTTACTCTGTTCCTGCCCCTCAGTTAGTCACTTATGGTATGGGCCCCTTGTCCAGACTTCTAAATCAGAGGACTTTTGAGGGATGCAGAGGGCCAGGAGTAATTCTTGTAAAAATTTTTAAGTATGAATCAGATAACATTGATGAACCCTGAAGCCCGCTGTTGATTTGAAGTTGTTTCTTTTAAGAAAAGAAAAGCTTTTATTTGACAGAGAGAAAACAAGGGTGGGGGGAGGAGAGGAGCAGGAGAGGGAAAAGCAGCTCCCTGCTGATCCTGACACAGTCCTTGATCCCAGGACCCTGGGATCCTGACCTGAGCAGAAGGCAGATGCTTAACAGACTCAGCCACCCAGGTGCCCCTTGAAGTTCATTCTTAACACCAAGCCAGAGGCTGGGGAAAACAACGTGTTAGAGTCCTTGAGTTCTTTATCTTGTCACCCATAATAATCCTCACATTCGCAGACTTTGTTGAGATGTTCTTTCAAGGAATCTTTGGCTCATTGAAGAAAAGCTTGACATAATAGTGGCCCCTTCCAGAAGGGGAGCTCCAAGGCTGGAGGATAAGAGTATTTGCTTTTATTCTTACACTGTGTGCCTGTTTTATATAGAATATTTTACTTAAAAAACAAGAGTCTTTGTAAATGCTTTTGATGATGCTAACACATATGAATGAATGTGTTATTCTAGCTCCAGATGGACAAAATCTTAAGTGACCTCCATAAGCAAAGACAGAGAGAATTCCCCAGATCCATTAACAATGCCAGTAATCTTAACCCAGAGTATTTTACATCTTTCAGTGTAAACTTTAATTTAGATTCCTCCTAGTTGCTAATCATTAAGAAAAAAAAAAACATTTTTGTATATTTTCTGGTAAGCGTGTTCACTATTTATATGCCTGTTTAATTCAGCCTAAGTAAACTTGAGATTTACTCCATGGCTGATATACCACATTTTATAAATTACAAGTTCCTTGTAACTAAGCTCTTTCATGAGCATACTCACATTTTCAGGACTGTAGATGTATAAATTGGGTACCTACCATGCCGTGAGTTGCTTCAGTTGGAGGTCTTAAAACAACTTGGTTAGCCATGGGTGGTGGACACTTAGAAAGCCTGATGTATTTCCCTAGAAGAATGAGTTTTCCTTTATCCTCGACTGCACTTTAATTCCCTGGGTTCTGTATAGACTGGTGGCGACATTTCCCAATCATTGTGTATTTGTTTTTGCTGAGATGTTGAGCTGCATATAACCAGAAGGCGGGGAAAACCAGTAATGGCTGCCTTCAGGGCTCATCTCTCCTCTGAAGGGAAGCAGGACTGACTTGGGAAGTTCCAGAAGAACTGCTGGATTTGGGCCCACAGAGAGTTTATGAAATGAATAGAGAAACAAGGTGTCTCTTCTCAGACTTGGGTGTTTGTGGGCTCTGTTTTGATGCCTGGTCTCTTCAGAATTAGCCTGTAACATTTTCTGCATTTCTGAAACCTTGCTGTCAGGTGGTTCTCTCTAAATGACCTGGTTGTGGGAATAGTTTTATTAAGCAATTGATTTAACTTTCAAAAAGATGGCTTAAAACAATTTTAGCAATTAAATTTCCACAAGGAATAATGTATTTGTCTTTGAATGCACATTAATTTGTAACCAGAGTGACTTCTGAGTCCGCTGTTAAGTAATATGCAGATTGTTGGATGGCAGAGTGTAGAGGACACAGCGTCATGCTTCTTAGCTGCTGAAGATGGGAAGGCTGAGCAGTGTTTTTTAGTGAAATTTCTTTTTTGGCCTCAATTACACTTTGTACTTCATGTAGAATATTTTGAAACTTCTGATGACATACCCAAATTCAGAATTTGTTGGAGTTGTTTGTTTTGGTAGGCTTCACTTTTTTCCATTTTTCATAGTTAATACTGATTTTTGGATTAGAATAATAAATGAGGTAACATACTGTATTACGTTTGGGTTAGTTGATTATGGTTGTACTTTGAATGGTAGTGGTATTATAGAGTAACAGCCTTTATTAATTAGAAAAACAGATTTGCGTGTATTAAACTTTAATTCCTATTGCTTTGGCTTTTGGGTTTGCCTCTGGTTTTGGTTTTTGGAACTATTTCATATTCTACAAAATTTATTTGGATTATTACATTGATGATAAAGTCCTGCTGTATCTTATGGGAAACATTTATGGTCATGTGGAAGCCATACAAATACTAATTTTAACTTTTGTTTTTTAAGGAACTTGGGGAAGTGGGCCTAAATTTGTGCTTTAATGTATTAGGTCATTTAAGTACTTTTTCACTTCCTTCACACATACATATAAGCTTTTCATTTTTTAAGAGGATCCCCTAAAGTCTGTAACACAGATATCATCTGCCCTGATGCTGAGTGCCTTTGTCCAGGTGGCTGGTGTCTTTGCTGGCTGAGGGGGCTAGGTCCACAACCAGTAGTGTCTTTAGTTTGTACAGTATTCGGAAACACCGAAGGATATTTCTTTAAAGATTATCATAGCAATGTGCAGGACAGTTCCCAGAAAACAAAAACTTCTTTTCCCTGGCACTCAAAATTTTGTGATAATGATGCTGAAATGGTGAACATTTTTTTATTTTCAGAGGCTCTACATCACAAGGAGAAAAGCACTCACACTCGATTTTAAGATAATCGGTTGGTATTATTAACCTAATTCTCAACTTTAAAAAAACCAGTTTGGTGATGAACTTAAACTCTAATTAGAATTGTGCCAGATTAGACCCACAGTCAATCTATAACATAAAACGCCCTGTTAAAAATAGAAAAGATCAGACAGCACTTACTTTGCCTGCCTGCTTTATAAGTAATCGGAACATACTAGATAAGGGTATCTACTCACCTTCTTTGTCAGCGGGCCAGGGTTTGTGGTCCTACCACCATCAGTGAAGTAGGAAATATTACAAGTTGTACGTGTTTTGACTTGACTTAAATTTTTTTTTCCAATAGAAACTATGTTCCAACTTCCTGTCAACAATCTTGGCAGTTTAAGAAAAGCCCGGAAAACTGTGAAAAAAATACTTAGTGACATTGGGTTGGAATACTGTAAAGAACACATAGAAGTAAGTAGCATGCCATTTTTTAAATTTTAACATGACTCAGCTTCTGATCCATTACTTTGTGTCAGCAGCCGGGATTGGTTAATTCTTAGTGGTGATTCTGAATTGTAACTGCAGCATTAGCTTCACCAGAGCTTTCTCAGTTGACTTAACTTGTTCCCTTCTCCCTAAAATGGGCTTTTTCATCTTTGCATCAGGAAGCAAAAAGCAGTTCTACTGGTGAGGGTGTAACATGTTGGACACTTCAGGTGCTTCAAAATTGTCTCTAAATTCACATTCTTAGAACAACCCCTGGGGGCGGTGGGGTAGGAATTCTTATGTCCAGTTTACAGTGAAGAAGAACCAGTGAAGTTATAGGTCCACCTCACGGCTAAGCATACGGCAGGGTCTGTCTGCAGGACTCCAGAGCCTGTTCTCATTCTGATATCCCTGTATGTTCTGGTTGACCTTCTGATTGTTGAGGCATGGTGGTTTGGGTGCTTGTTGTCTCTTTCCTTAGGATGAGCATTTGTTGGCCCTTCTGACCCATCATACACTATTATCTTCCCCTGGTATAACAGTTTGGACTTTTGCAAACTTTTTCTGACCTTTTTTTCTGAGCTTTGTAACAGCCCTGTGGGATCGCCAGTGTACTGGTCTCCTTGTTTTCCAGATCTCATTGCTCCAGGTCTTGCGGTTTAGTTGGTCACAGCCTCTGATTGAAATATTTAAAGCTGTTTTCCCCACTAGCCTTTAAGTTCCATCTAACCAGGGACCATAACCACCTTGTCCCTCCATGTATAACCAGCACCTAGCACAGTGCTGGGTACATAATAGGCATTCAGTAAACGTTTGGATGGAATTGAAAGTTAAAAAGCAGTTTCCTTCATGCAACAGATTTTCTTTTCCTCACTCCCATAAATAATACTTGGGTATTTTCATGAAGACTGAAGCTTCTTAAAAGTGGGCTTCTTTAGTTATGTTATCCCCAGCGTGGAAGTTCACTGCCTCTCCAGCCCCTCAAATTCAGGTAGATCTGCCCGATGAAACAGTCCATCTAATTCTGCTTTGCACTCCATGGAATAATCTGCACAAGAGTAAATAATGCAAATGTTAAGGTACCTTTTCTATCCTGCATTTGATGTGTTCCTCCCATTATTACACCCATTACATACTCTGGAATTTATATGTACTTGATTTTCCCGCACTGAACTGTGAACCTTTTAGGAGCCAAGGGGAATTTTGTCCTGAGACTTTGTATCTTCCTGGCCTGGGGGGAAAACGGGCCATTAAATTTTTACATAAGAGTATAAATTTAACTTAATATTGCTTACTTTTCTTTGAATAGCTTTCTTTCTTCCTTTTGTGGGTTCAGAAATCCTGAGTTTTCTTCCCAGTCCATTCCCCTTTTCCCCTCAGAAACAGCATATCACATCCATGGTGCTGTAAACAAACATTGCTAGCTTATATTCCATTCTAATGCTACAACTGATGAGTTACAATACTCTAATGAAAGGAGCTTTGGTTGGTATTAATATGTGGCTGAATTTTTTAATTAGAACTTCAGTGGTTTCCTTGGAAACCTAGCTTGACCATTAGGGGAATGTTTGGTTGGTAGAAAATGTTGAATGCAGCTTCCATATACCTTTTTATATTTCCTAAGAGCCTTCTTATTCCTCATTTAGTTCTTGGTGGGGTTGGTTTTTCTGTGTGTCTCCCCAGTTCTAGCTAAGAGACGGGATTTATAAGTGAGGTTGGGCTAGAGTTGATGTCACTGTGTTTTTGTAAACTTCTTTCACTGTTTTCTAGGATTTTAAACAATTTGAACCTAATGACTTTTATTTGAAAAACACTACATGGGAGGATGTAGGACTGTGGGACCCTTCACTTACAAAAAATCAGGTAAGTAGCACAGGAGACTTCCCCAAACGGCAACATCCTTGGTACACTCCCTTTCACAGGGATGCATTGTTTTGTGGGCAGTAACCTTGTGTGGAAAAATATCAAAATTGATTATTTCAGTTTTCCTAAGTGGCAGGGAAAACTAGGAAGAATTGTCTTTTTTGTCGTTAGACTGAAACTTTAAAGTGTAATAATAGGAAATTTTGTTACTTAAATGTTCTAAGGTCTGCTGTATATCAGCAGTACTTTTCGCTCTTCTATTTCTGTTTCTGAAATGTACCTTTCAACATTCTGTTCATCTAGGCCATCCATCATTTCTTTGTGTCTGTCACAATTCATGTTATTTCTGGAGAGAGAGTGTTTTTGTGTGTTGATATCATCCAGCCTCTGGGGTTGCTAAACCAGCACATGGAGAAGGGGGTGGGTGGCTTTATAGGATGGTAGTGACAGAAAGTGTGACTTAAATTTTTACAAATTGGAATTAAAAACACTATTAGGTTAGTCCAAGGCACCAATGATGCCAGCAAGTGTCAGCAGGTGAAGGTGTGACGGAGAAGGTGGCTCCTGTCCCACAGGGAGGAGTGATTGTGACTGCAGGCTTTATCATTACCTATTTCGGTAGTGGTTGTAGTTCTGTAATTATTGATCTGTTATATTTGGGCAAAGATTTTAAACTGTGGCAGTACTTTTAAAATCTGCCTCAGAAATTTGAGAGTATAGTTACCTTTTTTTTTTTTCCTTATCCATACCGCAGGAAAAAAGGTATGCACCAGAAGTCTTCAAATGTAAAAGCTTTCCAGTGGGACATATCACTTAATTTGGTTTTATGAATCCCAAGGCTTCACATTCTAACACTAAATAGGGGGTTGAGTTTTAAGGAGAAGCAGAGTATTTTATTTTGTGTCAAACCAGTATCTGAAACAAAGTAGGTTTCTAGGGAGGAAAGATAATCTCTGGCCCAGCTTGTGTTTCACTGGTCTTCAAAGGACAAACTGCGCAAGTGCTAATGAGCATAATTCTGGAAGTTGCTCTTTGATATCAGTATATTCTGTAGTACTTTATTGGATTTTTAACATCATGCACTCATAGTCATAGGAAATTTTTATTTAACTTCTTAATTTGAATCAAAGTGGCTACCCCTTCATTAGTTCTTTTGAAGCTTCTCTTGCTCGAGAAGAGAGACCATGGCTTATAGAAGAAAGCCAGCTCTTCAAATCAGTAGCTTTTGATCAGTAATGAAATCTAAATACTAAACTGCACTTCGATCAGAGGGGAAAAAATGTTTTGAGATTTTTGAAGATTTTCCATGATGGAAGGGATGAAAGCTGTATCTTTATATCTTACTGCTTAATCGCATGATAGCACTCCAGGCCTTGACTTTTACTGAATAGTAAATCTGAAACCTTTCACAACTTACTGATTCATGGAGTGAGTGATTTCACCATGTTTATTTTTGTCATTTCTAACTGTAAAATGTTGATCTTTAAAGCCATTTGTCTTTGGCTTCTCTAAAACCAATCAGCAAATATGACTTTGATCTTTTCTCAACATTGAGGGGAAGCTTAGAATTGTACTCTGGGACCCAAATAAAATTATTTGGTTTAAAACTGCTTTCTCATTTGGGTTTATATTTTACAGATTAATTTTGCAAAAGGGAAAAAATCATATCGATGCATTACAGAGTTTCAGTTCTAAAAATAGCATTTATACCTCTATTAAAAAATAGAGAACACCTGGGGGAGGGGAATCTAGAACTTGTTACTACCTTTTCTGAAGTGGCATTCTGATTCCAGCTTTTGTCTTGTCTTTAGGACTACCGGACGAAACCTTTTTGCTGCAGTGCTTGTCCATTTTCTTCAAAATTCTTCTCTGCCTACAAAAGTCATTTCCGGAATGTCCATAGTGAAGACTTTGAAAATAGGATTCTCCTTAACTGCCCCTACTGTACCTTCAATGCAGACAAAAAGACTTTGGAAACACACATTAAAATATTTCATGCTCCAAACGCCAGCGCACCAAGTAGCAGCCTCAGCACTTTCAAAGATAAAAGCAAAAATGATGGCCTTAAACCTAAGCAGGCTGACAGTGTAGAACAAGCTGTTTATTACTGTAAGAAGTGCACTTACCGAGATCCTCTTTATGAAATCGTTAGGAAGCACATTTACAGGGAACATTTTCAGCACGTGGCAGCGCCTTACATAGCAAAGGCAGGTGAGAAGTCACTCAACGGTGCAGTCCCTTTAGGTTCAAATGCCCGGGAAGAGAGTAGTATTCACTGCAAGAGATGCCTTTTCATGCCAAAGTCCTACGAAGCTTTGGTACAACACGTCATCGAAGACCATGAACGCATAGGCTATCAGGTCACTGCCATGATTGGGCACACAAATGTGGTGGTTCCCCGATCCAAACCCTTGATGCTAATTGCTCCCAAACCTCAAGAGAAGAAGGGCATGGGACTCCAATCAAGAATTGGTTCCCTTGCTTCTGGAAATGTCCGATCTTTGCCGTCACAGCAGATGGTAAATCGACTCTCAATACCAAAGCCTAACTTAAATTCTACAGGAGTCAACATGATGTCCAATGTTCACCTACAGCAGAATAACTATGGAGTCAAATCTGTAGGCCAGGGCTATGGCATTGGTCAGTCAATGAGACTGGGTCTAGGTGGCAACGCACCAGTTTCCATCCCTCAGCAGTCTCAGTCCGTGAAGCAGCTACTTCCAAGTGGAAATGGAAGATCTTATGGGCTTGGGTCAGAACAGAGGTCCCAGGCACCAGCAAGATACTCCCTGCAGTCTGCTAATGCCTCTTCTCTCTCATCAGGCCAGTTAAAGTCTCCCTCCCTCTCCCAGTCACAGGCATCCAGAGTATTAGGTCAGTCCAGTTCCAAACCTACTGCAGCTGCCACGGGCCCTCCCCCAGCCAATACTTCCTCAACTCAAAAGTGGAAAATATGTACAATCTGTAATGAGCTTTTTCCTGAAAATGTGTATAGTGTGCACTTCGAAAAAGAACATAAAGCTGAGAAAGTCCCAGCGGTAGCCAACTACATTATGAAAATACACAATTTTACTAGCAAATGCCTCTACTGTAATCGCTATTTGCCCACAGATACCCTGCTCAACCACATGTTAATTCATGGCCTGTCTTGCCCATATTGCCGTTCAACTTTCAATGATGTGGAAAAGATGGCGGCACACATGCGGATGGTTCACATTGATGAAGAGATGGGACCTAAAACAGATTCTACTTTGAGTTTTGATTTGACATTGCAGCAGGGTAGTCACACTAATATCCATCTCCTTGTAACCACATACAACCTGAGGGATGCCCCTGCTGAATCTGTTGCTTACCATGCCCAAAACAACCCTCCGGTCCCTCCAAAGCCACAGCCAAAAGTTCAGGAAAAGGCAGATGTCCCTGTTAAAAGTTCACCTCAAGCTGCAGTGCCCTATAAAAAAGATGTTGGAAAAACCCTTTGCCCTCTTTGCTTTTCAATCCTAAAAGGACCCATATCTGATGCACTTGCACATCACCTACGAGAGAGGCACCAAGTTATTCAGACGGTTCATCCCGTGGAAAAAAAGCTCACCTACAAATGCATCCATTGCCTTGGTGTGTACACCAGCAACATGACCGCCTCGACTATCACTCTGCATCTAGTTCACTGCAGGGGTGTTGGAAAGACCCAGAATGGCCAGGATAAGACAAATGCACCCTCTCGACTTAATCAGTCACCAGGCCTGGCACCTGTCAAGCGCACTTACGAGCAAGTGGAATTTCCCTTGCTGAAAAAGCGAAAGTTAGACGATGATAGCGATTCGCCCAGCTTCTTTGAAGAGAAGCCGGAAGAGCCTGTTGTTTTAGCTTTAGACCCCAAGGGTCATGAAGATGATTCCTATGAAGCCAGGAAAAGCTTCCTAACAAAGTATTTTAATAAACAGCCCTATCCCACCAGGAGAGAAATTGAGAAGCTGGCTGCTAGTTTGTGGTTGTGGAAGAGTGACATTGCTTCCCATTTTAGTAACAAGAGGAAGAAGTGTGTCCGAGACTGTGAAAAGTACAAGCCTGGTGTGTTACTGGGCTTCAATATGAAAGAACTAAACAAAGTGAAGCACGAGATGGATTTTGATGCTGAGTGGCTGTTTGAGAATCATGACGAGAAGGATTCCAGAGTCAATGCTAGTAAAACTGCTGACAAAAAGCTCAGCCTTGGGAAGGAAGAGGACAGCTCCTCAGACAGTTTTGAAAATTTGGAGGAAGAATCCAATGGAAGTGGTAGCCCTTTTGACCCTGTGTTTGAAGTTGAGCCTAAAATCCCTAATGATAACCCAGAGGAACACATACCGAAGGTCATTTCTGAGGATGCTTTAGAATCTGAGGAGAAGCTAGACCAAAAAGAGGAGGATGGTTCGAAATACGAAACTATTCATTTGACTGAGGAACCAACCAAACTGATGCACGATGCTTCTGACAGTGAGGTTGACCAAGATGATGTTGTTGAGTGGAAAGATGGTGCTTCTCCATCTGAGAGTGGCCCTGGTTCCCAACAAGTGTCAGACTTTGAGGACAACACATGTGAAATGAAAGCAGGAACCTGGTCTGATGAGTCTTCCCAGAGTGAAGATGCAAGAAGCAGTAAGCCAGCTGCCAAAAAAAAGGCTACCATGCAAAGTGACAGAGAGCAGTTGAAATGGAAGAATAGTTCCTATGGAAAAGTTGAAGGGTTTTGGTCCAAGGACCAGTCACAGTGGAAGAACGCATCTGAAAATGATGAGCGCTTATCTAACCCACAGATTGAGTGGCAGAATAGCACAATTGACAGTGAGGATGGGGAGCAGTTTGACAACATGACTGACGGGGTTGCTGAGCCGATGCATGGCAGCCTAACCGGAGTGAAACTGAGCAGCCAGCAGGCCTAAGTGCCAGGTTCTCTGGCATCGGTGACCTGCTGCAGCCTGGAGCTCTGCTCTGCTTTCAGTAGGACTGCAAAGCTGTGTTCTAACTGGTACCACGTTTTGAGTGCTGGGTCATCGGGCTGTGGGAATACGTGGCCGCTGCTAATCTCGGTGGTTCTTTCTAAGTCTATGACACACGATTGGCTGATCTTGCTTCAGAACTTGCTGTGACAGACACAGTAAATAAATGTGAAAAACCAATAAGCTGGTGGCTCACGAACGCACATGAGGAAAAGCAGAGGTTTATTTTATCTGCCTTCTCAACATTTCCCTCTGTAAAATGTTTGGTTGGATGATCTTGGGAAGCGTTACCCTGATTCACATGGTAGTATAGGGCCAACATTCAAGCTACCAGTCCAATGTGTATAGTAGACTTCGGGGAAAATCAATTTTTTTTCATGTATTCATTCTGAATAGTTGAAATGTATATTTGTACAGTCTTTTAGACCTATTCAAGTGATGCCTATGATATTGTTATTGTGTACCCATCCTAGATTTGTTTCTTTTTTTAGTGTTGCCCTTGCTGTGTAATAAACGCTCTATCTAGTTTACCTAGCAAAAGCTTGAAACTGCGCTAGTATGGACTTTTGGACAGACTTAGTTTTTGCACATAACCTTGTACAATCTTGCAACAGAGGCCAGCCACATAAGATATATATCTGGACTCTCTTGTATTATAGAATTTTTCTTGTTCTGAATATCCTTGACATTACAGCTGACGGAAACAAAAACTGGTATTTCAGATCTGTTTTCTGAAATCTTTTAAGCTAAAAATCACGTGCAAGAATTGACTTTGCAGCTACTAATTTTGACACCTTTTAGATCTGGATGGAAGTGTGTTGTGTTGAAGCAGCAAACCAATGAGCGCTGCATTTTGGATATTTAGTTTTATCTTTAGTTAAACACCACCTCGGTGTATTCATTTATACCATCTAATATATGACACACTGTTGTAGTATGTATAATTTTGTGATCTTTATTTCTCTTTGTATTCATTTTAAGCATCTAAATAAATTGCTGTATTGTGCTTAATGTAAATATTTGCTTTATTACACATTACAGTCCTATGTGTCCATTATGTCATGTGCCAGCTGATGCCATGGCTCACTTTCATCAGAGGCGGAAGCCACGGCCACTGAGGAAACTTAACAGAAGACCAAGATACGCTGTTGGCATTAAGAATGCTTTCTCTCAAGGCACCTGTTACAAATTCTTTTGGTTTTGTTTTGTCTTTTTCCTTTTTAACTGCAAAAATAAACATCCTTGAGTTTTTCAGTTCCTCTTTTGTTAAGGAGTAGAGCCTGCTTATATATGTAAATGTCTCAGTGATAAAAGGATGTTAACAAATTGGCATTAGTTTGCAAGCAAAGTATTAATGCCCTGGCGTCCTTTCTTCTAAAAGGAAGTAAATGTTAGTTTTCGCCTTATAAATGGGAACAATTGTACTAAACAGGCAACTATTCTCTGCTTTTGTTGTAATTCTCTTGACCATCTTGCTATTAAAAAGGCTTTGGAGATCACACATCTGAAGGGCCGTTAAGATCGAAGGAGCTAGTATATTTACGACATAGATTCCCAAGAGTAGCTTGGACTAAAGAATGGCAGAGTACGAGGAAGCAGTCTTAGGCCACCGTTTTCAATGATTACAACAATGATGGAAAGCTCCAATCCATGCAGAGGGCAGAAGCCCAGCAAGCACCTCTTGGGGACATTGGTCTAAAGAGGTCTTAAGTGGCTGGCTTCCGTAATATCTAAGACTCCTTCCAAAAGACAACTGTAACAAAAGCATTAACAAGACCAAAGAAAGTTGACCAACCTCCTAAAATGGTAATGTCCTGCTTCTCAAAAACTACAGGAGAAAGTGCAAGAATAAACCAGAACCTTTAGGGCATTCGGGGCTGGCATGGAGTTATTTTAAGCCTGTTCTACAAGAAGATTATAAATTCTATAGACGCCCGCTAGTAATATTTAGGACAGGATGTCCCCAAATTAAGATGCCATGGATTATCAAATCAGAAGAACTGGCATTGAGAAAGCTTTTCTCTTAAGGATAGTAATAGCTGAGTTGATGAAGCCCTTTCACCCTTGGTTTGAAATTAGTCTGCCTAATAAATTACTAGGTGGGAAGGACGGAGCCTGGGCTTAGGAGGCCTACATGGAGTTCTAAGGAGACTTGTATAGAATAGCGGAGGGGGACGTACATTCCTGACTGAACACTTGAGCAGAGACAGATGAGTGTGCTTCCTCACTAAGGTGGTGGAAATGGGCATTTGGAGAATGTTGGCATTTGGAGAAGAATTCAGCCACCTAAGAATTGGAAATGAAGATCCCCAACTAAGTGATGTTGCAGAAGCCCTAAAAGTGTCTCAATAAAAGCCATTTGAAAAGAACGTTGTTGCTACTGTTTGCTTTTGGAATAACCTGGAAATAAAAGCTGTGGCAACCTGCCAGCTTCTAATTAGAGAATGTCTATAACTGTAGACTGAACAATTCTGTAAATTTTCTCCCCAGGAGACTTTTCTTTATGTCCTTCCGATTTTCTTGTGGCCCTGACTTCTAGAGGCCGATGAGCAACATGATTTCTCTCTCTTTTCAGCACATCAAGGCACTTTCTTCTCCCACCATTGGTCTCCATCAAACAGCACTTTGTCCCTCTCAAGATCTAAGCAGAAAAGGATTGGCCCCTTTGCTTGCCCTGTAGTTGTGTATCCAATTCAAACGCCTACCCATTTGTAAAGATACATACTTTTCAGAAGAGAGCAAAGCAAATGCCAGATTAGAAAACAACCTATCCGTAATTGGGGGGGGGGGTGCCCCAACTGAAACACCACCGGAAGCCGTTAAACTTGCTTTGGTCAAGTGAGTACTATATACGGGGATGGTTTTCCTACCTTGATCCTGGACTGCTAGCATCAAACCCTCGAGATGGAGGCCCCAAAATTCTCTGAGGGATTCTGTGCTACTAAAGCTTGAGAATCACTTAGTTTTCGTGACGGGAAATACACTCTTTACTAATGAAATTAGAATATATTAAATACATGGATTTCACAGAGCATCAGGTCAGCCTTCTGCCCCTTCAGCAATGGTCTTTTCTACCCATCGTGACCCTTATTTCTAACCTACCCTGTTGTTCACCTGGTCAGCACCACCAGCAAGCATGTCTCACTGAACTGCTGAATCCCCAGAAAACGAACTAGAAGAGGGTGCTTACGCCATTCTGAAATGGCATTCCAACATAACCAGTTACCAGTTGGCCACCATGAGGTGGTCTAGAAAGACATAGCTTAAATTCTTGATGGTGCACCCAGTTAGGAAATAAGGCATTTTCTTCTATCAACTACTATTAGGTCAGCTTGAAAACAGATCCAAATTTGGACCAAAAGAGGGTCACCATTCTGGAATTCTTTGCATCCTGCTACTTCCCATCAATGTGTTCCACTTTAAACAACTTTAACATTCACTGGAACTTAAATCTAAGTGGAATTGCAAATTAGGTGGGAGTTGTGTTCAAAAAATTAGCATGTAAGGTGAAAGTTGCATATCCTGGAAATCCTCAGGTCGTAATTTCAAAGGGCAAGTAAGAGAAGGACAGAGGAAGGAAGGTCTAGAAAGTCCATAGTCATTTCCAGGGCAGATGATCTATGAATGGAATAAAGGGCAGAATCTTCACTATTTAAACAAGTTGCTGCAGCTGTTGTTTTTCAGAGTACAATGTTCTTGCATCTGTGATGGAGGCCAAGCGCTACCACCTGCCCAACACACCATCAGGCCTTAGAGGTGTAAGGCCATTTAAACCTCAGCTGGCTTTTGCATGAATCTTGCTGGACCTTTATTAAGGTTTTATTACTAAGTGAGAGAAAATGGATATTCTAATAAGCCAATTGTTTACCTTTTGGTAACTGATACGCAAGAGGCTAGAAATAAAAGGGTGTTCCCAATGTAGTTGTAAGCACTGTACTGGCTGTGACTTGGACTAGAACAGAACATGGTACTAGTACCCAATGTAGCTGTAAGCACTGTACTGGCTGTGACTTGGACTAGAACAGAACATGGTACTGAGTGTATGTGAAGCCACCATACATGAGAGCCTAGGGATTCGTGGTCAAGGCCCTGCACGACTCGCTGGTGGCTGTCTTGGCAAGGCTAGCTAACTGGGGTTCCCTGGGAAGAGGGAACCAAGAGAAGCTTGAACACAGAGCCCAGTCCTTCAAGGACTCATCCATCCTCCTTCAGGCTAGGGGCATGATTACACCTTTCCTAGAGCTCAGCACACACTGCAAGTACTCAAGTACTTTCCAGACATCCCTGACGTGTTCCTGGGACTAGTAGGGTACTAAATTCCAAGATAATTTGAGTCCTCAAAATAGTCCTGCCCTAGTGCGCCAGTACCCACCCACCTCCAACAACAACAACAACAAAAGTCCTATGAAGGAAATACCAGCTCCAGGTTTGAGAAGTGAACTTGTCCTAAGATCCCAGCTGGCAGAGGAGGGAGAGATGCGGACTTGGACCCAGGACATCTGAGTCCCCAGCAACTGGCATTCCNCAGAGGAGGGAGAGATGCGGACTTGGACCCAGGACATCTGAGTCCCCAGCCACTGGCATTCCAACTGCGCCAGGCAGCCTTAATCTTGGCTAAAGACGAGCCTCTTAAGAAAGGCTTTCCCTGCTGTGAATGCAGACACACCAGCCTCATGTCTATACACCAACACATGCTTTCCCTGGCACAGCATCTCCCACACTGCTCATTCACACTGCCGTCTTGGTCATCTGCCTAACAACTGCTTTATGTACTTAGTATGTCTCAACAGCCCTTTTTAAAAAGGAAAACTTTGTCTCTACAAGAAAGGGCAGCCAGCAGAATTTGCCATTAATGAAGACGTCCGTAAAAATAAATACAGGGCGCCTGGGTGGCTCAGTGGGTTAAAGCCGCTGCCTTCGGCTCAGGTCATGATCCCAGGNGTCCTGGGATCGAGGCCCACATCGGGCTCTCTGCTCAGCGGGGAGCCTGCTTCCTCCTCTCTCCTCTCTCTCTGCCTGCCTCTCTGCCTACTTGTAATCTCTCTCTCTGTGTCAAATGAATAAAAAAAAAAAAAAAATCTTTAAAAAAAATAAATACAAAACATTAGACTAAAACTTCGCCACCTGTAAATGCTTGCTGAGGGCTGTGAGGCTGAGGCTGGCTCTGCTTATTAAAAAGGAAAATCAGGGCGCCTGGGTGGCTCAGTGGGTTAAAGCCTCTGCTTTCGGCTCAGGTCATGATCTCAGGGTCCTGGGATCGAGGCCCGCATCGGGCTCTCTGCTCAGCAGGGAGCCTGCTTCCTCCTCTCCCTGTCTCTCTGCCTGCCTCTCTGCCTACTTGTAATCTCTCTCTCTGTGTCAAATAAATAAATAAAATCTTAAAAATAAAAAAATAAATAAAAAGGAAAATCAGAGGGATTCAAGGCACACCAACACAAATGGAGATTTCTGCCTTGGCCCAGGCAAGACTGAAAGAATTGGGGGCGCCTCGTGTCTTGGTGTGACTTACATTTCCCAGTGCATGCCGAGTGGCACCGAAGAGCCCAGGAGCGGCTCTGGCTCACAGTGCTTCCCAGGGAAGTCTTCGCCCATCACCTAACTCTCCTTAGCCAGCTTCAGACACGTGTTTTATGAATGGGACTGTCGTTGCCAGGGAAAAGGAACTCCAACTCAGACTGTGCTGGATAAAAGGGACACACAGATAACAACTACGCTCAGTGGTGTAGGCAAGGGCTCAGGTCGCCTGTCCTTCCTCCCACCCACAGGGTCACCCTCATCCGAGGCCGGCACCCTGGTGTCCACAAGGTGCTTCCCATTCACCTTCCCTCAATAAGAGTCCTGACCTTGGAGCCAAGTAGACTATTCCGGAGGTAGTCTTTGTGGCTGGAGGACTTAGGTCAGAGCTATCTCAGTGAGTCACTGGGAACTCGGATGACCCTGATTGGCTTCCATCAGTCAGCACCGATCTCTGGAGCTGGGGCGGAATCAGTTCAACACACACCAGAAACCAACTCAAACCCAATCCCACACCACACTCAGGAAGGTGGGAGGCGGACGCCACCGAGGCCCCTGCACCCTTCCAAGGAAAGCAAGCTCCTCAGAATATAAAACAGAAGAAGGTGTGGTTGCTGCAACGCTTGTAGCCAATTGCTGAAAATCTCCTGACTGCTTTTCTGCCAGTGCTCTGATGCTGGGCTCCTGCAGAG